>BDIU01000127.1:0-239649 GCA_002118135.1 Trebouxia sp. TZW2008
ATGCACTTATACAGTCGATATAGCAGCGTTCTGGTGAACAGCAACAATGTAACGATCTACTTGATTCTGCAAGCACACAGACTGCTCAACAAAGTTTAGCACGTAAGCCAATTGCTTGCAGATGGCAGTGCGCCCTCTCAAGCCATCAGTGGAACCATCAGACCTGCTGCCTTTTGAGGCTTATGACCAAAAGCACGGCACTCATGTAGGGGTCCGCATGACAGACAAGGGTGATGAAGATGACCCCAGATGGGGAGTCGACACTGAAAGACATGCACATGTCATAAATCAGTAGCTGCTTGCTGTTTGTCTTTTGAAAAGGGCAAAATGAACTTGACAACACATCATTGGCAGCTTGCTGATGCATTCTCACGATTTGTGGCATAGCAAGATCAAGCATTGACAGCAGATGCACTCTGTATTTATTATACATCAACTAAAGGGAACCTGAGGTAGATGCAAACTAGTAGATGCAGCATCAGTGCAGCCGCGCCTCGAGCAAGATCTGTATGATTGGCCCTGGCAATGTCTTATTATTTCAATGCTTGTTATGGCGTGCATCTTGAAGATCATTGAGATGTGCACTCTGCCTTGGCATTGAACTTGTGTTTGAAGTGCCTGGTGCGGAATTACATGGACTTGAATTGCATGTTGCTTAGCCCCGCAATCAACACCAACTGCAGTTGGCAGAGAGTCCTGGGCGATTGCATCATAACAGGCAAAAGACTATGGATTGTGATGAGTAGCAAGGCAGCGCCATGTGTGGGGCACTTCAAACATAGGGACTATTGTGTTTGCAGTTCGTTGAAATGACATGGTGCAGGCTATGCTAGGTGGGATTACAGAGACTTGGAAGGCATTGCTGATGATATAGATGTGTTTGCTGCTGAGGAATGTTCAACGTGCTCTTTTACTTCGGCCATCTTTACCCAGCGCTGTCAAGAGCAACTGTGCTGCCTGCACCTGCAGGAGAAGCCAATCCTGTTTGGAGTGCAACTGCATGGGTGTTGCACAATTTAGCTTTCATCTGTCGCAAAGGAAGCCACACAAAAGATCCCAAGCTTTCTGTGCAGAACGGATCAGCAGCAATGTCACTGAGAGTCAGCATCAGTGAGCATTGCTATGAGTCGTCGGTATCCCAAGCAAGTACAGTCTAGCATGAAGCATTAATACGTTAATGTGGAAGAGCACGCAACAAGCATATTTCAGCAAACTGTCATTTATACCCACAGCCCCGTCCATGCATTGTCCCATCATGCTGACACATGACATCAACATTTGCAGTCGTAAGACATACCTGCCAAGGGTCAACACACTGCCACTGCTCTTATTGCAATGCTGTCTGGAGCAATGGCAAAGTAAAGCATGCCAGCGCACTGCCAGCTATTGCTAGAATGCTAAGTGCTGGCTGGCTCGAATGGCATTTCTGATGAGGACATTGGGCACAATGCGGCAGTGTGGCAGTGGCTGTCCAGTGACAGGGGAGGTGTCATGCCCTCGTAACCATTCCTCAAGAGCGCTTCTCTCATAGCTGTGCCCATCTGCCGCAATTACTGGCTCTATCATTATGGCCTGAACACAGAGTGAGCAAAAGTGTCAAAAGTATACTCAGCCAAGTAAGCTTTAGTCTGCATCTGCTGCTAGCCCGAATGTATGCCTCAGTCAGCATTTGCTGGTATCCTCAACCAATACACAACATGCAGAGAAAACAAATGTGTGCTGAGCCAGAGCAGTAGCAAGTCCTGAAGCCAGGTGCTATGCTTGATTATCAGCGTTGAAAGCAGTGGAGATTGCGCAGCACAGTACACATTTCAGTATTTGCTTGGTGCATTCAGTGTACATCAGAGCATTACGAGGCAACAGGACACGATGCAGGATACCTGAGTGATTGGGCAGCAGAACAGGGCACCCAGGGAAAGACTACGCTCAGCTTTGGCTGTGTCAATTGCCGCAGCAACAGTCTGCTGTCCATTGGCATCCTCGCTGGTGCCATTCATGCTGCAGCTGGCTTCCTGCTCAAGCAAAGACGCTCCCTGCACCTGCGGTAGCTGGCTTGGTAACCCTGCCTTTCTGCTGCTAGCTTCCCTGGGGGTGGTGTACAGCCCAACATACGGCAATTCCATTGCTGTGTCAGCCAATGAGTCTAGGGTGAGATCATCTAAGCTGCTTGTCTCTGCAGTCTCTCCAGATTGATCTGCCGACACAGCTCCAGAGGTGTCGACGGTTGCATGCCGCTTCTGCTGCTTCTTAGCCTTCTGTTTCAGCTTCTTGGCTTTCTTGGAAGCTGCCTTGCTGGCTGCCTGTGCCTCCTCAGCCAAAAGCTGCTCAGCAGCAGCGCTTGCGGCAGCTTCAGCAGCGGCTGCAGCAGCAGCAGCCTCTGCAGCTGAAGGTGGTGCAGGACCTCGTACTGGTTGATCCACCTGCACAGAGCATGTGGCCAACTCAGCAAAGCAGCAGCATTCCTTGTAGGACCGTCTTGTGGTTATCGGCCAGCAAAGAGCATGTGGCCAAGTCGCAAAGCATGCTGCAAGCGTACGTGCGTCATCGACTCAATCCAGGGCTTGTTGAGACGTGACTGATGTCCAGGCAGGGCAAGTCATCGCTATTCACCCCTTTCTGAAACATCAATCAGCGGAGTGCCCAGCGCACTTTGCATAGGTAGATGCTCACCAGGAAGTCACAGAGCTTGTTGAGACGCTGTTTGATGGCCGCTGGCAGCAAGTCATGTCTTGCTAGCTGCTCAAGATGGGCTTCTACAGAAAGTTTCCCACTATAGGCTGGATCAGGACTCTCTGCAAAGTCTTCCCAATCATGAGCTTGCACTATAGGTCCCCAGACAGGAGACTGCTGCATCTCCTCGATCACTGTCAGCACATACTCTGCAGGCAGGCAGCCTTGTGAGATTGACTGCCAGCACAAACTCTGCAGGCAGACAATCTTGCATACTACTGCAGTTGCAGCACAGGTAGCCAGACAGGCGAATGCTGCATCTCCTCAACCCCTGTCAGCCTTTATAGCTTCTGCAACTGCAGCACAGGCAGCCAGACAGAGGACTACTGCATCTCCTCAAGCCTGTAAGCATAAACCTGCAGGTAGGCAGCCTCATATGACGTTTATGATTGCAGCATAGGCAGCCAGACAGGGGACTGCTGTATTGCCTCAACCGCTGTCAGCAAATACTCTGCAGGCAGGAAGCCTTGTAAAGAGTTCATGTCAGCAAATACTCTGCATGCAGGCACCCTTTTGCAGCATTTGTGATTGCAGCACAGGCAGTGAGACAGGGGACTGCTGCGTCTGCTTGACCACTGTCAGCACAAGCCTTGCAGGCAGGCAGCCTTATATAGGTACAGTAAACTCTCTTTGTAAGGACACTCGATGTAAGGACAATCTCAATGTAAGGACAACGCCATTGGTAACCAATCACTGCATTCTGGCTGCACTGGTCCCTCTGAGTAAGGACAATTTGATGTAAGGACAAGATTCTTGGTAACGAAAGCAGTCGTAACAAAGAGAGTTTACTGTATTGCAATTGCATTAAAGGCAGCCAGACAGGGGACTGCTGCATCTCCTCAGTCACTGTCAGCACATACTCTGCAGGCAGGCAGGCTTGCAAGACTTGTGACTCAACTAGACACTTTACAGGACACATTATACATGATTTGCAATGCTTGAAAATAAGTATCATTGAACTGCAGCAAAAGTTGGAGGCACAATGCATCGGCGCCAATACAACAGACGAATCATGCAAGTACTTCGCAAAGTCAAACACTGAAACAGAAAGCATGGCAATCCTTTGCTTATAAAAGTCAGCAAGGGGATTCAGGGCACATACAAACAAAAGATTAGATGCTAGATTTCAACAACTTTTCACCTAAATGTCAAATAGATTGCTGCATTCTTGTCAGGCGTGGCAAGGAAATTTGAGGCAAGGCAAGATGGCTGATGAAGTCAGGTCAAAAGAGACAGGGTGACATGGGGTTGTCATGTGACGTGTGAACTGTCAGCACAGTTGTCAGCAGACAGGAATACCAATCAGGATCAGGCGGCAACTTGGTGGAGTCGCCACTGTATACAGTGCAAAACTGCCATGTAAACTGATGCTTTTACCAGCTGGCCATTTCAACTGAACACAATATATCAGGGTGGGCAAAGTTCCTGAGCAATCTGCAGCCATAAGCTGACACCTGCAGGTGTGACACCTGACAGCCGCTGTGAACAAGTAGCCTTGCATTTGCCCTGTCATTGGTTTTTGGTCCAATTTTGAAGACCTCACTTGAAACAGATCAGGTATTATATGCAGGTTTCCAAGGTATTTGTTGATGGCCTGTATTTTCATCGTATTTGTTCAGGGTTTGACATATACAATCAGACTTGTTGGCCGTCAAAAGCAAGCCTCTTTCTCTCTCTTGCATATGTACAAATTCGTTCAGAAAATGGCAGTTACAGTGCAAAGAGGCTTACCAAGAATTTGTCCAAACGGAGGGGCTGCTTGTGGGCATTGATCAATGTCCAGGGAACGTCCAGGGTGGAGCCTTGACAAAATCAAGCGCTGGTCACAATACGCTTGAGCCAGAAAAAGGCTCAGCAACACCATAGCTGAAAACCCCTCCTTAGGTGGCGGCGGCAGATATGGGTTGCTGACTGTGCTTGCGGGTGTCTCACCGTACCGCCCTGCATTTGCAACAGAAGAATCACGGAAAAGAATCAGTTCCACTTACAGAACAGATATTCTGGACATCTTCTGAAAGCAAAAGGTTGAATGAGCCCTGAGCAAATAATGACTAGGCAGAAGTTGTTGCAGAAACACAGTGCTAGCTCCATTTGCTGTTCATAGACAGCAGCTCAGCAGGTATGAAGTGTAACAGAAGCGGGCTTCATCACGTTGCATGGCTGCAATGCATGAGATGGGTTTAAAATTATAATGCGCACAAAGCAACTCTGGCCGGCTCATTTGAGAGATGTCATTTGATGTTGGGTCAATATTGTTCATCCATGTGTGAAGCTCATAGCAAAGCAAAGGAGACAGCAAACACAGCTTTGCTGACGTATCTCTCAAATTGAATGCTTGTGAGGTTGACATACAGGGAAAGGCCGTCAAGGTTGAATCATGGAAGGTAGCAGTGGATACGGAGGACAGCAGTGGCTGCCAATTCAAGCAAACTTCAGCCCAGCTACCCCAAAGTGACACGCAATTAGCGCTGACTGCATGATGAGGCCAAGTGTGGCATTGCTGCCGCCCATGTTTCCGGCTGACTGAAGGGAGCTTACCAATGAGGTTGACGCATGGGAAAAGATAGTGGGTCTTGACGTCACATAAGGTAGCAGTAAAGATGCAGGACCACCGCTCCAGGCATAGTTTCAGCCCAGCTACCCCAAAGTGCCATGCAATGGGGCACTCACTGCATGATGAGCCCAGTTTGCGTTGTTGGGACCCACATTCTTCGTTGATTGAAGGGAGCTTACCAACAAGGTTGACGTATGGGAAAAGGTAGTGGGTGTTGACCTCACGGAAGCTGACATTGGACAGCCATTCCAGGCATGGTTTCAGCCCAGCCACCCCAAAGTGGCATGCAATCGGCGCTGACTGCATCATCAACCCTAGCACAAAGGGCTGCATTTCAGCTGGCTCCAGGACAGGTAATCCGGCTTCTGAGTATGCTGTTGGCGTTTCTGTTGGGTGGCAACACTTCTCGGGGACCAGGTCTTCCAAGAGGTTGATCAGGACAAAGCACAGCTTCTGCAGCAGCATCCATTTGCAGTATTGGTGCAGAACAGAGTTCTTGCTACTGATACTTGATTTATTTTTCTCTTGACCAAGTCCAGCTGGTCAAACGTATACTCATCTGAGGCAATTATGCAGGTAAATGACAATCTTGGTTGCTGAATGAATTCGCAACTGTTTGTACCAGTTGGGCTTGCTTTGCTGAATCTCAGCAGTCACATTTGGTTCCTAATGGTGCTGAGAATCAAGCACACTTTGCCAAAGAAATCTCAGCAGTCAAATCAGGTTCCTGATGGTGCTGTGAACCAAGCACAAGAGCATCTGGGTCCAGCAGTTCATCTGAGGCAATTATCCAGGTAAATGACAATCTTGGTTGCTGAATGAACTTGCAACTGTTTCTACCAGTTGATCTTGATTTGCCCAAAAGAAGCTCCCCTAGCAGAGCTTCCCCAGCATTGCAACAGAGCATCGAAAAAGCTGCTGCAGTCATACACAGTCCAGCAGCCTTGTCTTAAAGTCCAACCAACTGACGTAAGCAGGCAAGGCACAACAAGAAGCTCAGTGCATCTTGAAACATTAATTGGAATACATAGGCCAAGCCATGAACATCTGCCGAGCAAGCAATTCAAGGATGTCACAAACGCAAGTACCGCGGGGAACATGTCTACAGCTTCACTGCAAGCAAAGATCAAAGGCAAAGTCATTGATATCCTCCTTTGCAACCAAGGGGTTTGGAACAGCGAGAAGCAAGTGCAGACAGGCTGCCGATTTGAGCACGATTATGGTGCGACTTACTTTTGTGTCGTCACCCCAAGTGTCCCAAGTCCCATGCTGCATCTCATGCTGCCACGCCTTTGTCATAAACAGCATCATTGCTTGCAGCAATTGATGATGCAGTCTGATGCTCTCTGTGTATCTGGGCAATTCATCTAGGAGGCTGACAGCCAGGTTTATGTGGAGGGTAATGTACTGCATGAACCAAAAAAGCGACTATTTTTTCTGAACCATTACAGCAAGAATGCCGGTTGGAACTTGTTCTGCAACTGGGCAATGTATCTAGGAGGCTGACAGCCAGGTGTATGTGAAGGGGAATGTACTGCATGATCCAAGGACGTCAATGGTTGTTCCGGAGCATCACAGCAGTAATGTCAGCTGCAATTTGATCTGCTACAGCAGCACATGTGTGAGGACAAGCATGTTGGTCAGCACTCTGACTGCAGTGCTTGGCAAGCTCAAAGCAGCTCATGCACCGCAAATTTCATGCTCCAGGACATACTCAAAAATTTGAACAGCAATTTGTGACGCTACAGTATGGAGTGCATGGTTGCAATTGAGAAAATTGTTTTGAATCTGTCAAGAGTCAAGAGTCAATGGCTGGACAATTGCAATGAATGTGCATACAACCATGTGCAAAGTGGTGAACTATGATGTATGCTTACTGATGGAGGAAAGTCTTGACTGTTTGCTTGGAGGTCACCGACAGCGCATAAGGCGCGGATAAGCGCCACACAAAGCCCATCAGTCATGTGTGCCCTTTCCTGCAACATGGCCGAAGCAAAGTTGACATGACCTTTTGAAGAGTCAAGGTGACAAGACGCAGCACATTGTATAGCGTCATTACAACCCCAGCTTGTCGTGTCTGCAACATGATGAGAAGTCACACTGGCTGGACAGTTGAAGGGTCAAAGCATGTGGTGCAGCAGATGGTGTACACCGTCTTTTTTTTCATCCCAATGTACTTTTTTCCATATATGTTGACGTATGACAGCATCCTGTCAGGCAAATACAGTCAGAAACTGCACTTGATGCTGCATTGATATTTTTGCATGCCAACATGAGAACTGCAACTTGCAGCTCCAGTGCGCTGTCGGACTCAGGCAGCAGTCATAGCACTGTAGCGGATGCTGTCAGGACAACACAAGTGATGACCTTGTTCACATGCAAAAGGGGCATTACGTGGACTGCCTGCTTGATGTACTCAAAGCCCGCCTCCAAGAAGCTTGCCCATGCATCGTCTGTTTGCCATGTGGTTTGCAGCAAGACTTTCTCATCCCCTCCACACCTGAACAGCTTGACCCTCTGCACATGCATCATTGTTCACAGCTTTGTGCAGAATTTGGGGTTGCAGTTGTATATGCTGGATTGACCAATCAACATGATTGACCTGTGGTATGGCATGATAATCTGGAAAAAGCAGTGCTTGATTGAGCAACTTATGTTGCAAACATGAGCGTGCTACACAGCTTGCCATCACAGCTGATACGCTTCGGCAAGTCAGTGCAAGGTAGCGCGTTCAACACACAGGTGCAAACAGGGTGCCCTCCATTTCTACAGCTATATCAGTCAGACTAGCATGTGGTGTTGTACGCAGCAAGACTGCATGAAGTCTTCAAGTGCTGCGGGAAACAAGCACACTTGCTGTTGTAGTGACACTTGTTATGCGGACATGTTTGGTGCAAGGACCGTGCAATTGCACACCAGTCACTGCGTTGTGACTGCAGTGGTAGTTCTGAGTAAGGACAATTTGGCAGGGCATGTCTCGCGGTGCCCAATGCAGTGGTCCAAACCAGCAGGGATCACTG
The DNA here is from genome assembly GCA_002118135.1 of Trebouxia sp. TZW2008. Lineage (NCBI taxonomy): Eukaryota > Viridiplantae > Chlorophyta > Trebouxiophyceae > Trebouxiales > Trebouxiaceae > Trebouxia > Trebouxia sp. TZW2008. The sequence continues at coordinate 8,305 of BDIU01000127.1, forward strand.
TTTTGCCACAGAAACATAGTATCCAGCTTGAGAATACCTGAGTCTCAAGCACCACCAAGCAAGCGAAGATTGTGAGCTGGCAGTCCAGGTTTCCATCACAAGCAGCCATAGCAGTTTCAAGACGCCTGCGCGTATCTGGTGCTGGAGCTTGACTACCCTGGCCTTTACTGGACACAAGCCGCTTACGATGCTCGTCACACGCAAGCGCAACATAAAGAGCATCTGCTGCAGCTGTCGCTTCTTGAAACTTGCCGGCTTCGGCAGAAATACCTGCATGCAATACTGTCTTGCAGCATGCGTGCTGTTATTGCATATACTGTTGCCTTGCATCATGTGTGCTGTGTTTGCATGCAATGTTCCCTTGCATCATGCACACTGGTTGTTGACATCTCGCTGTCAGCAATGAAGCTTTGCATGAGACAGTGTTGACCAGATTCTTACATGTAGTGCAATGCAAATGCAGCCAGCCCTGAAAATACCATGGAAGCCCGCAAGCTTTGTACATATGCTCACAAAACATCAAGCCTTTTGCTGCTGACTTGGTGAGCAACTATCTCTAAGAACTAGTTACACAATGCATGCCTAGTCAAGCAGATGCGGATCAAAATGGTTCAGGTGAATGGATGATAAACTGCAGTGATGACATCATCATTTTGATCATTGGAATGTGTTCTGGTGAGGTTATATGACCCAGCTAGGCTCATGCCAAAGCAATGACACGCCTCCAAGTGGTATCACGCTCTGGTGGTACTCACCTGACCTCCTTCATGCACATCTAAATGGTTTGAGATAGCACAGGACCAAACTGCTTTGAGACGGTTGATTGCTCCAGTATGTAACTAGCTGGGCCTGCTGAGCCTGCCTAGCATACGGAGTGAGCGAGCGAGCGAGCGAGCGAGCGAGCGAGTGAGTGAGTGAGTGAGTGAGTGAGTGAGTGAGTGAGTGAGTGAGTGAGTGAGTGAGTGAGTGAGTGAGTGAGTGCTCTCATGACTTACAGAGCTCAGCTTGTATCACATCCACTACATCGCACTTCCATTGCCACAGGGGTCCTTGGCATTCAGGGCATCCCTTGCACTTCTGGCCTTCGCAGCCTGAAGCATCTGGCTTGCTTACATCTTGGGCAATTATAGAGTTGTCCCTAGCAAGGCGCCTCATCAAAGCCAATCCCAGTTCAGCCTTGTAGTGTGCATCCCTGCTGTTTCCTTGAACAAGCCATACCAAAGGCAGCAGACTCCTGAGCAAGCATAGCAAGGAACTAAGGTCAGCGTCAGCCACTGTGTATGTCACAAACCAAACGCAGCAATATACAGCCCACACGCTAAATGAGCTGGACGGACTAATCATGCATGCCAACAAGTGTGTCCTTGAAGCATTGTTCTATCAATGTATGAGGCGCAGCCTCACTGCAAAGTCCTGGGCATCCAGCTTCAGATTTGGATCGTGTCCAGCAAGTAGCCCGTACACCATGGCCCACACACTGAAAGAGCTGGACTGCCATCAAGTCTACCCTTAAAATGCTATGCTATCAGTGTGTGAGGTCAGCCTCACCGTGCAAAGTCCCAGGCATCCAGCTTCAGATTTGAAAGGTGCCCAATGACTACCCCATGCACTACAGCCCACATGCTGGATGAGCTGGACTGACTAGCCATGCATGTCATCAAATGTGTCCTCAAACTGTCTGCCTATTAGTGTAAGGGCAGAGTGAAGGCAGCCTTACTGTGCCAATTTCCACACGTTCAGCTCCAGATTTGGAAGGTGCCCAATGACTAGCCCATGCACTACAGCCCACAAACTGAAAGAGCTAGACTGGCTAGCCAGAGCTGGCCGTGAAGCGGCCTGAATCTCCAAGTGCCTGGGATCTGCTTCTGCCAGGATGTGGCAAACTGCAACTGTGATGTGGCGTGCATTTGTGGCGGTAGGGGTGGGTAGAGCTTCCAGAGGATTCAAAGGCACTGCCTGATGTCGAAACAGCTTCTGCAAGACCCAGCAAATCTTGTCGTGCGCAGTCTCCTCATACGCTGAGGCACTGCGCTGCATCTTGAGCAGCTGTGTTTTCAACGTTTGGGCTGCGCAGCATGCTCCTGCAATGAGACAAGCGCACATTTGCTGGTGAAACATATTGCAAGAGCCTGAAGACAACAAGGTAAGTGGTTTGCCATGTCACATGCATCGCTCTTGCAACAATGCACAATGGGTTGTGTGATTCAACAGCAGCAGAGTTTGCAGCAAGTGCATATAGCAGTCTGTATGTACTGCAGTGCAAAAGGGAATCAGCAATCATCAGTCATGTTTGCAGTGTGTTTGCATTGATACACAGTGCTTATTCAGCTTGTGCAGCAACGTACCTGGGACTTCTGAAACCATCTGGCCAAAACTTTGGCTAAGTGTATCGCCCATGTCAAGCAAGGAAGCTATGGAGTAAGATGCTTGTAGGCGATTGAGCAGGGACTCAGCAGCATGCTTCAGCACTTCTGGCACACCATGATCGTTGACCAACAAGCTGTAAATAACAACAAAAGCTTGCATCTTGGCTCTGCCATCAATTGGCCTTTGCAGTAGAGCTGTGAAGAGCAGCAGTCCACCTGCACCAAACACTTTGCAAGTCTGCATATCTTGTCACAGGGTAGCTGAGACAGCATTACAAAAAGCGTTGGTGCCAGCAAACATCTTGCGCATTGTGGAGGCTCTCTGTGCACCTCACTTGCTTGACATTGCATCAAGGTCAATGCCTTGTGACATGCAGGTCTCATGCGCCTTCCAAGCTTCAGATGTGGGTGCTACCAGAGACATTCCAGCTGTATTCCATTCATTCAATACATGTGCTACACAGGCGCAGCGCGCCCAAGTAGGTACAGCGCCATATGATGGACAAGCTTTACGCAACCAACAAGCGGCAAATGTAACGGCAGGTCTTACTATATGAGCTTTGGGATTGCAACTTGGCGTCGAAAGGGTCGTACCTGACTCAACAATCACAGCTGCAGCTTGCGCTGGCACTTGTGGCATGGGGTGATGCAACAGCGTCATCAGCACCACACAAGCAGTGCAATTCTTTGGTGCTGACATGAAGTCAATTTCCTTGAGTGCATGCTTGATCACAGACAATGCTGAATGAGCCACAGCAACTGCCACGATACAGCTATCTTCCACTGCGTTCTGCATCAGATTTGCAGACGGCTCTTCCAAACTTTTGCACAGTGAAACATCGGCCGAGGCTCTGGCTGCGTCTCCAAGGCAGGCTTCATTGGCTGGGCTGTGGATAGCATGGTGGCGGAAAAGCTTCAAGAGTACAAACATAGCCTTCAGTTGGTGTCCTTGGTCCACTACTATCAGCGTGTCTGCATCGCCAGGCTCATGGACTTCAAGGGCAACCTGGCAAAATTGGAAAGCACTGACAAGGGCATGTAGCTGTCTGGCTGCTACCACTTTTCTGAAGATGCATGTCAATGCCACTGCAGTCCAGCTCAGGTGCAGAACTGCACTTGCTGACGGTGTCTGGAGCTGTATGTCTGGGAGCAGCAAACTGACAATGGCATGTATGGGGCTGTGGCAGCTTGCTGAATGGTTCTCTGCCATGTGCGCTATAGCATTCAGTATGTCTGCGTTCTTCATGTCAAAGTGCGTCCACTGGCTGTGCAAGCCAAACAGCTTGGTGAGTGTGGCTTGATCTTGAACAGCTGGCAAAGCTGATGCACTGAGCTGGGCTGTCGTCTGCATTCCTAATTCCCTCTATTGGAAAAGGGGCCAGGCAGTTTCAATCAGCTTGTACATGAACAGTATGTTCCGAACTCTGCAAGCCAGGACAAAAGACAAAGGTTTTCAGCTTGCATACTACTGGTTTGACAAGCTTCCGGCGCAGAGGGCAGGACAATCATGCAGATCGCAGACTGATCTCTAGTGCGTGACCTAGCGGAGAGGATGTCGTGCCTGTCGGTGTATACGCCAATTTGAATGCGCGGTCGCGCAGATTTAAGCTGCCGGTGGGCAACACGGACGCGGTGCACACCGGGCTTAGTATGCCAGGCAGCCAGAACGCACGATCAAGCATACGCTGATCTCAAACAGCACGATCCTTAACGCTTGAATGGCAATGAAAGCTCCAAAACGTTCGTGAAATGCCAGACAGCTGAGGTCACAAGGAGTCAACGAAGGTTAGGGTCGAAGCTGCGTGCATTGACATTGCTTTTTAGAGTGCTTCTATCAGCGCTTGACCAGTGATGACCTAACAGCCTTTCATCGCGCTCCGAGACCAAATGATCGGTCCATCATGCCAGACCAGCTTTGAAGCAGGCTAGGAGCAAAAGCTTTTGTTTTGCATCTGTGGTTCTGACAAGATGCCGCTCAAGTTTTGTTGCTACTACAACAGCTAATGAACAGTTTGAACAATGTGTTTATCACTGACGCAAATACTTGCAAAGGACACACGGCTGCTGTGCCCATCATTTACATGCATGCTGTACAAATTGCAAACACTGATGGAACTTCGTTTCCAAGAGGGTCAGATGATGGTCACACTGTATGCACAAGGCTCTTGCAATGCAAGCTTTGCACGGAGATTGACGCCAAGCGCGTGCGCAGCGCGTGAGCCAATTTAAATTTGGCTAAAGTTGTTAGGGTTGTGAAGCGACTTCTGTGACTGAAGGCACGGCGATGATGATCAGAGCGTTCGCTGCGGGGGTCCAAAACCGCATCAACACAGCAAGAAACGCACGAGTCCTTTGTTCCTACTTCAGCACTTTGGAAAGCGACCGCGTGTCGACCGCTAAGCCCGGCCAGCCTCCCATGTCGCAAGCAAACGGTGTCGCGAGCTCAAAGCTCACAGGCGACACCATCAGCCCTCATGTCATGAAGGCCGAGTACGCCGTTCGCGGAGACATTGTCGTTCGTGCTGGCGAGATTGGCAAAGAGCTTAAGGCTGGCAAAAAGTACCCGTTCACCGACCTGGTCATGTGTAACATCGGCAACCCTCAAGCGTTGGGACAGAAGCCAGTCACATTTTACCGACAGGTCTTGGCAGTCTGCGATTATCCTCAGGTAAGCCAGTACTTACCGTGCTTTCGCTGGCTCCTGTCACGTGAGTCGTACTCCTATCTTGTATCCAGCTAGCACGACAGTGCAGTCTGTTCACGATTTGGTCAAGCCCTTTCGCTGCATGTGCAGCTACTTGATGCTCCAGAGTCAAAGAAGCTGTTCCCGCCAGACGTGCTCAAGCGAGCAAAGGAGTATCTGGACGCCTGTGGTTCAGGTGGCACTGGTGCTTACACACACAGCCAGGGTGTCGAGCTGTGTAGACAGCACGTGGCAGCGGTGCGTGCTGACTGCTCCCCAGAAGTATTGCTGAACATCTGCATCATCTGCACAGCGCACTCTTGCTTGTTGTTGCTAAGCGCTGTGCCTGCTTTGCGTGCTGCATTATTCTGTCCTTCATTGCACAATGCTGCAATCCCTGAGAGATACAGCAATCAGCCACACATGTCTACGGTCTGCGCATAATGCCATTTGAGCACTTGTCCCTTCCTGAACCAAGTCATGCTGCCTTGATGCCTATTGCCTGCATCAAGGCATGTTGCTGCCAAGTGCAGCCAAGCATGCCCCTTCGCTAGGTCTGCGCATTCTGCGACAAAATTTAGAAGAGGCTTTTGCTGTGTACAATATCATCACGTGCATGCAGGCATGCATGCAGACAATTGTCGGCCAAATGTATGCCGCTGATGCCTGCTGTGATGTTCAGCTTGCTGCATGCTTGTGTGCTGATACTGTTTCTATCACCAGCCATCAAAGAGCGGCTATAACTGCAGTGCTAACGACTCCTGACAGAGGGACTGTTGCTTGCTGTGACGGGCATGTCATCACGTGCTAGCTGCATGTTTGCTTGCTGACAATGCAAATTTGCAGGGAGTTTGATAGTTATGACTGCAATGTGGACAACCTGGAGCTGACAGAAGGATTGCTTCATGTCATGACAATGATAGCAGCCTGAGTCATGTCCACAATTGCTTGCTGACACTGAGCGTCTGCCGGGCATCAAAGAGTGCGATGTTCACGACTGCCTTTGCTGCCTGCTATTATCATCACAAGCGCATGGGTCAGGTCTCTATCTGCTTCCTGACTGTGTGTATTTGCAGGGCATCAAAGAGCGTGATGGCTACGACTGCAAAGTTGATGACCTGTACCTAACAGAGGGAGCCTCAGGAGCTGTGAAGAACATCCTGCAGATCCTGATCAGAAATGAGAAGGATGCAGTGCTTATCCCCTACCCTCAGTACCCCCTGTACTCAGCAGCCATTGCCCTGCTGGGCGGTACAGTTGTGCCGTACTATCCAGATGAGAAGAAGAACTGGGAGATTGACCCTGCACACCTTGAAGATGTTGCAACTCAGGTATGTTGGCGACCACAGGCACCTGCCTGTGCAATCGCTGCATGGCACTGTTGGGCTAAGCAAGCTAACGAGCAGAAGACGTGCGAGACTGATTCTGCACATCTCAAAGATGTTGCGACTCAAGTATGGTGTGATTTTCAATCACTTGACTTTGCATTCGCTGCATGGGGTTGTTGTGCCCTGCCACCTAGATGAGAAGAAGAATGGGAAATTGATCCTGCATACCTTGAATATGTTGCAACTCAGTCATGGTCTGTACTTATAGTGTTATCTGCTTGCGCATTTACTGCTGCTGATTTCCAAACAGATGTCCTGTTGTGCCTGCGTGCATACTTCATCTTGCCCTGCTCCTTGTTTTCGCACCTGTCCAGTTGTTTCTGAGAGGCATCACATATAGCAAGCAGCAAATATCATTCTCTGCGTTGAATGCACAACTCGTAAATGGCCAGCCACAGTATTTCAGGGAATGATACAGTGCCAAGGTTCTGATCAAGCAAGCTCAAACTGAAAGACAGGTTGCGGACACTGACAGTCTGCATGCCCGCAGGCAAAGAAAGATGGCCTTTGTATACGTGCACTGGCAGTCATCACCCCTGGCAACCCAACAGGCCAGGTCATTCCCAAGTCGAACATTGAGGACCTGATCAAGTTTGCTCAGAAGCATGAGATGGCAGTCATTGCCGACGAGGTGTACCAAGTCAATGTGTACAACAGCAGCATGAAGTTTGACAGCTTCAAGAAGACCATCAGAGATATGGGGGATGACTACAATGATGTGCCCCTGTTCTCTCTGCAGTCCATCAGCAAAGGCTATTATGGTAAGCAGGCATGCGCATTCTGGTCTGTGAAAACCAGTGCATTTGTTGGTCCCAGCCTTGCTGCTTTGCATGTCTTGCCTGAGCGTGAGTCTTGGGATGTGCGCTCACTTCAGCCACAAGGGCAAGTACTGACAGCACAATGTCAAGTTGGGCATGTGCAAGGAGGCTGCCATGTCAAATTTTCATGCGCCACAAAGCCTGTCTGTAGAGCTGCTGCCTAAAATGCAATGTGTTGTCCTTGCTGTCAGTCTCACGTGACAGCTGCTAGCAATGCTGTTAGTCAACAGTGCACATGGTTGTGGCAGTGTGAAGCAGCTCTCTTCCAGTTTGAGCAATTTCAGTGACCCCTTGCTTGGACATATACGTGACCTGTCGCAGTGTAAGCATGTGCGGGGCAACCGGCAAGAAGCGTTATGTCCTTGTCAGTCTTGCAGTAGTGCATAGCATGTTGCAAAACAGGCCATAATGCATTGATGCATAACACTGATCATGTTGCCTTTGCATTGCATGCGGTCATGGTTGTCACATGCTCATGCAGGTGAGTGTGGTAGGAGAGGTGGTTACATGGAGATCATCAATATCCCTGAGGATGTGAGGGCAGCCATGTACAAAGTCGCCTCCATCAACCTATGTTCCAACGTCAATGGGCAAATCTGTACTGCTATGGTCATGAACCCTCCCAAGGTTAGTCACCCTTAGCTACGCATCAGTACTGACCTGCAATGCTGTGTGTGACAGACTGCTTTTACCGACTCTGTTGTCTGCAGGACTTGTCTTTGTCAAGGTTTTGGCGTTGATATATTTTGCACTGCCCTTGTCTGACAGCTGCAAGTGAAGCTTGCAATGCAGCTTGATGCAGAAGGACTGTGTCCATTTTCATGCCTAAAACAGCTTCCTGCATCTTTGCAAGCATGCCTGGACAGTGCTGCTGTCAATTGGTTTCTTGTAGCTTCATCTTCAATTGTCTGCTCTGAAGCAGTGTGGCAGCTTGGTGTAGCATTATGCAGTTAATGTTGCTGCTCGTAGACAAAGTTTCAGTGCAAGACTGCAGTTGTTGACTTCTGATGCTTATCATCAGACACAATCTGCCACAAAGGTGTTTGTCTTGCCATTGTAAGCATGCGCCTGCAGCATGTTGCTGTCGCTGCATGGGCACTTGTGAACAGCAGTTGAAGCCGTGCTTTATTCTCAATTGCAGCATGTGCAATGCAAGCCTAAACCTGGTTTTCTGCCACTGTGCAGGAAGGCGATGAATCATACCCATTGTACAAGAAGGAGAGGGAAGGCCTGCTGGCATCCCTCAAGAAGCGTGCTACCATGATTGAGGATGTGAGGCTCACTCCTTGCTTTTTAGCTGTTTTGCATGCTGTCGTGTATTCATTGGCCTGCTGTGTCATGCTGCTGATCATTTCTCAGCTTGGATTTTGCACGGTAGCATGACCTGCTTGCCACAGCAGTGCAGCAAGCCTTTCATTGGTCAGGATCTGCATGACACGGCAGCATTAGTGCTGCAAAGTGCATCCATTGATTGTCAGATGCACAGTCAGGCCTGCATGTAAGCTTTTATCAGCTCATATCAGCAGTCTGTTTCATTTGTCTTATGATGCAGGCAGATGTGGCTTTGCATCTTCTGCGTATGTCATGCAGCGCCCTCTTTTTTGTCTCAGTGGTCAAGTTGTGATGTGGAAAGGCTTGCAGACAACCTACTGCTGCACTGCTGCAGGTCCTGAATGAGCTTGAGGGCGTCAGCTGTACCTCCATTGATGGCGCCTTGTATGCCTTCCCCACCATTCAGCTGCCTGAGGGTGCATTCAAGAAGGCAAAAGAGATTGGCAAGACTGGTGAGTGGTTGTACTGCAAAGAGATGCTGGAGAACACTGGCATTGTCATTGTACCTGGAAATGGCTTTGGCCAGAGGGACGGCACACATCACTTCAGAACTACCATTTTGCCAGCTGAGGACCAGATTGAGAGTGTATGTGACAGGCTGCGCAACTACCACAAGGAATTCATGTCAAAGTACAGCAACTGACAGGGAGACTTGCTGATGATGTTGCGTCGTGACTACATGTATATCAGTTTTGCTGGGCCACCCCTCACTATTTGCTTCAGGGTTTGTTATGGTGCTCAAAATTGTCGACTTGTACATTGAAACACTTCTTTTCTGTTCACTGGTCCATTGTAAACACACATGCTTCATGCAATCACTGCTCGCCTATGCTGCTTCAAATGTTCGACGTTCTGCACCGTGCAAGCAAAGAAGGCTCCGAAAGGGATAGAACATGCTGCCTTGGGTCACATTGTAACCCGCAGCACCTTACATCTGACCTGTCACCATTTGTGATGCTATTAGTGAGTGTGCTGCATCACACCTAATCCAACAGACTTGCTTGAACATCTACTCAGCTTACGCATGTGCGAGCTGCTCAACAAGCAATTGCTTTTTGCATAATTTGCAATGCCCTTACAAGGCAGTGTTGACATTCAGTCTGATTTACACGAGAGTCAAAGAATAGTCAAACATGAAATCATCAAATGAGCAATCTCAATACTGTCAAATGAGCAAACTCAAGGGGTCACAAGACATGATTGGTATTGCTCTGACATCAGGGCAGATGATTTTGAACACTGATGATCTAGCTGGTGGGGACACCGCCACAAGGGTTGGGCTTGGTGACCTCAACAATCCTCTCCTCAGTGTTCAAGTACTCCTTGGTCCTGCCCTCAGTCAGCTCCCTCTCAGCACCAGTTGGCCTTGTCTCGACCACAAACTGCAGCAAATGATGTCATGAGTCAGCTTGAAGACAGCAGCTTGACATTGAGAAGTGTGTATGCATATGATCCAATACATATTTGTAGCACTAGCAACAAGTGCAGTGTTGACAATTGCAAAGGCAGATGTGGTGTGTGAGTTGACAAGAGGATCAGCGTATAGAGCTTTGCAAACAAGCATGCTTTGAAGATTTGCACACTGACCTCCTTCTCAACAGGGTGGTGCTCCCTGACATATGTCTTGACCTCCTTCACAATTGGCCTGTCCTCAACCTTGGTGAAGGTCTTGGTGTCACAGATGGGGCCAGTGCCAGCTGAAGTGGTTGTCTGCATTCAGCACAATAATGTTAGCAGGAGCTGCACCACGCTGTGACCAGTGCAGCCAGGCAGTGCACTGTCAAACTGTGAGTGCAGCCATGTTTCAACCAACCACAGAGGCTGTTCAGCAAATGACAATTCTTGCATCACTACACCTCACATGAATATTGTACAAGTACAAGAAAAAACGCTTGAGCAGGAATACACAGATGAACTCAATGACAGCTCTTCTAGGATGACAAGTTTTCACATAGCACGTTCAGCTTGCAGACTGCAGTGTAAGTAAGTTACAGTGCAAGTGAATTACCTGCTGGCAAGTCACACACTCAGTCTTGGTTGTGGTGGTGGCACCAGCAATTGCAGCTGAGCAAGTAGTCACACCAGAGGTACTCGAGGCACCAGCAACGCCAGAGCTAGCACCAGCACCACCAGACAGGTTGAAGACAATCTGGCCTGAACAACAGAAGAAAGTCTTAGGATGAGGTCTTGTATAGGGCAGAACTGTAACACCTTGCAACACCAGTGTTGCAAAGAAGCAGGATGGCAAGGTGTTGCTCTGGAAGCTCAGTGCATACCTTGCTCAAGTCCCTTCTTGTTCTGCAACACAACTCTCTGGGGCCCATTGCTCAGCTTGAATGTACCCTGTCCAATCAGACCATCTGCAGAGGAGCACAGCCATGTTAGGTCAAACCACTGGCAGATCTGTGGGAGTAATGTACAGCAGGTCAGACAGGGCAGCGGTCTCGCACGCGTCGATCAGGTGATTGCTAGTGAAAAGGCAGAAGAAACGGCTTTGCTTGCTATGATAGAACCACTCACTTGTACGAAATCTTTGTCGGGACTGCGAACGTACCTGCCAACAGGTTCTTGTTGTACACCATGACCTTGGCCTCGTTTCCAGCTGAGCCCTGGCCTGAGGCGATTGGCAGAGTGTATGTCTCGGTCCATGAGGCATTGAGACCAGCGCTCTTGACTGCAGATGCAGCAAGATGCGTTAGATGCGTGCGGTCGTGTAGGTGCAATAGACTGCTGCAGCGGCGCGCAAGTATAGGAGCAAATGAGTCGGTACTTACTGACACTGGTCTCGACCTTCTGGGAGCCGTGCTCAAAGATAACGTATGGGTCCTGCTTGCCGATGAGGTCGTGATCCTTCAGGAACTCTCCGTTAATGCCGCTGATGGTGTATGACTGGCTGCTTGTGGTGGCCATTGTGTTCGCGTAGACGAGCTGTGTGTTGATCAAAGTATAGCAGCAGTTTGCAAGCGAAAGCAACTGAAAAGAAGGTCTGAAGTCAAAGTTTGTGCTCGGGCGAAAGTCAAACCAGCTTCTAAAAGGGAGGCCCAAGCCCCGACACGAAGCTTCCCGGTAGCTGCGCACTGACGGTTCGAATTCGCAATCCGAGTTTTGGTGAGCTGAGCACGTGCCAATGCATGCGCCTGAATTGCTTTCAGGGCTGCTTTTGAGACCTTGCGGAGCGTACACAGAACCCACTGCACAACACCTAGATACTTGAGCTATGCATGTTGCCAAATCAAAATCCGAAAGCATGACATTGTAGCATTCATGTCATAGAAACTCACTAGCATGGGAATGTTGGTTTACTGTTTCAACATGAAACTGTCACTGCAAACCTTGCTTTGCTGGCCTGCATGATGTTGATGGATCAGCAATAAAGCGATGGATGCATGAATTGCTGCATAATCTGCGGCTTTCCATGTCTGCTCATGCAGGCGTAGCAACTCAGAATTGCCAGACCAATGATTTCTGCTGCAGATCAATCATCTTCAGACTGCATCATATTGGCATCTGCATTTTCCTTGTCAGCCGCCTGCAGTCCATACGCAAAGTCATGTCGCTGCAGAATGTCGACGTTCTTGGGGAAAGCAGCGCTGCTGCTGGGTCATCGCAAGTTTGTGTGCTGTTCGACGTAGGCCGCACAAGACCTGACACTGTCATTACAATAAGCAATCTGCAGCTGTAGCCCATGACATGATGCAACATGCATAAGGATGCAGTGCAGCAAATCACCTCGTCATCTGGCTTCCTGTACTCGAATCTGAAGATGAAGCCATTGCCAAGAACAGCAAGCAGATGTCGACAGTCTGGAGAGATGCCGCACGCCCTGACTGGCGCGGAGACTTTGATGGGTGCCACATGCGCCATGCGCTTGCCATCTGTCGAGTCAAAGACATATACATCGCCCGTGCTGTTGCCCTGCATCAATTTAGCAACATTCAGCATGCAAGTGCAGGCTGTTGACATGTCAATGGGTTTGGTTGGGCACATTTGTCTTGAATAGCTGTGGCAGTCAGTCGCTTGCACGTGCTCACAGTGCTTGGATACTCATGCTGCCAGTCCCATTCACACCAAGTAAGTATGCATCAAAGGCAAAGCATTATGGCTGTGACTTTTTTCAAGCTGATCTACAGAGCTGGACAGTCATGAAAGAGATGCTCACCACACAAATATATGCACCATCTGGAGTCGCGCCAAAGTGGCAGCGTGACGACCAGCCTCCTCCTATTGTACAAGAAGGTACCTGCATAAGACGCCCAGGTATGCTTGCTGTCTGCATTGGTGTTTATGGTTGGCTGCAAGCTGCTGCTAAGGCCTGCTATAGGAAGATGAGAGCCAGTTCAACAGTCAGCAGCTCAATCAGGCTTGATAAGCATGGGCGTTTTGCAGGAAAGGGCTTGCAGGGAAGTCAACCACGCTGGTCACCACGAAATCATTTTGCAATCCAGAAGCAACCCAGGGTTGCTGCCCAAGAAGGAATGATGAGCAATAGTGTGGTTAATTGTGAAGGGCGGGCATGCCTTTGTTTGGCCTGTCATGCACATCATGATCAGATGCAGCTTGGCAAGCCACTTGCCACTCACCTTCCAACTTGCTAACTGCTTCCTACTGGTCATGTCCCAAACACACATGCGACCATCCTGTGACTTGGTTGCCAGCCTCTGATGGTCGAGAAACATCTGCACATTCATTCATACATAATGTGCATGCGAGCTTCCAAGCTAAATTTGCAAGCATGAACTGGCTTCGTCATGCAGTCTTAACATGGCAATGCAGCTGGCATTCAGGGATTGCCAAACAGCATGAGCAGCATAGCACCATATCACACAAGTAGATGAGGTTGGTATGCATCAAGCTAGAGCTGGCAAGAGTTTACTGGCTATATGCAATAGCAGCAATGGGCACATGCGTCAGATTGCTGCATGGTCGAATTCCAGGCAAATGCGCACAGGGACAACGGAGCCTCAGCTACCATGTGCAGTTTCAGTCAAGCAGCTGTCACAAGCAAGCTGCCCACGAGCGTTGCTGCTGCATGCCAATGTCCCACCATGCAATCTATTGTCTCTGAGTGCTTGCCGCTGGTACTGCATTCCATGACAACAGGCTCATGCTGGCCATTGACAGGCATCTGCAGACAATGACAGCTGTATCAGTGAGTAGTGCACAATGAAGCAGGACGTGTGTCAAGGGCTTGCTGTCCCCCCAGTCAGACAAGGACAAGGAGACACATTTCTGCTCAAGTGGGCAGGCACCTGTGGTGCATACTATGTATAACACTAGCAGGGACTTGCATACTGCGCTGCAGTAAGCATGCTTGATTGCTTGTTTGCCTGCCGGTGACGCATTGCATGGCATTCAGAAGCAGCAGACAGCAGGCACAACATTCATGGGATTGCCTGCTCTTGCCGGCCTTACCTGTGACTGCTGCTTATTGGTCGAGTCAGTCTGCTGTGTTTGCTGAGGGAGTTGATAGCTGTGCAGAGCCCCCTTTTTGCCACCAGTGATAAGACCGGTGCCGTCTGGAGTCACAGTCTGCAGTCATGAAGTTGTAGCTGAAGAGATTGTGAGCAACACTTGGCTGTGACACAAACATTGCAGCTTTCTGCTTGCGCGTTGTTTACTGTACACTGCAGCCAATATGGGCGAGCATGTGAGGATCTTGGGACATAAAAAGGGTGCAGTTCCATGACTTTAAATGCTCTGCCCAGGGTCTGAGCACAGTCTAGCATGGCTTCTTCAGCTTGGTTGCCACAATTTTGTACAGCTGCTGACGCAATCATGCAAGTGAATAGCAGTCGGAGATGAAGCCACAAAATTGCTACGAGACTCTTTGAGATGGTTGGCAAGTTCCACCCAATCTGCATGGCTGTTGGTGGACTCATGGGCAACATCAGCAAAATGCGCTGCCAATTTTGTGACGCACAGATGCTACACGATCGCATTTGTTGCAAAATATCGACGCTTTTATGCGCTGTCAAGACAAGCACTGACATCAGCCTTGTGGGCAAGGTCCAATAAGGCTGACAATGTAAGGCTTCCAATGCAAGTGCATTTCAATAGACGCGATGAAAGCTTACCAAGCATGAAGACTCTATGTTGTAGCTTGCCAAACATTGCTCACGTGCAATGTTCCACACCCTTGCATTGCCATCTTTTGACAGGGAAGCCAACAAGCCAGGCCTTTCTGAGCATGCTGAAAGATCCACAACATCTTTCACATGGCCTGCACCGGCAGTCACGCTCAATGCAAAGCTAGTCTGAGATCACTGACTGCCTGAAAGTTAGAAATGACAGCTTTGCAGACAAGTTTGTTGCCTACATTACATGCTGGTACATGCTGGCCATGATTGTGTTAGCTTGTAAGTAGCTTGTTGATTAAGATACATACCTTGCAGTAGTTTGAACACGCGTGCTTCAACTATGCTGATGACAGATATGTTGAGGTCTGCTCCTGCCACCGCCTGCAGATATCTTCATATACAGACGATGGTGCATGCAGGACCTTCAGTAGATCCAGCACACATAGGTTTGACAGACGTACCAGTAACGCATCACCATGCGGATGCTGCGTAATGCCATCAGCGCTCAGCCATGTGCAGACATGCAGCTCCTGCAGTCATGGCCATTGTCAATTAAGGATGGTCATCCAGTGGTGAACAGAGCAATCGCGAAAGATTGCATGTCACTTACTCCGCCGTCTGCGTGTTCTGATTTCTGGTTGCTGAAGTTGACAACAACAGCGATGAAGTCTCCCATGTGCAGGTCATCATAGATTGTTGCCTGCATGAAAAGATGCATCCGCCGTCATGCTTGCATACAGACATGCCAGTGACGCAGTCTGGCACTGGCTTTTGCTGCACCTGGTCTTTGCCAACAGTTGCAAATAAGTTCTGCATGCCACCTTGGGTATAGTTGAATGCTAGGTGGTGTACTGGGGAGCAATGGCTTTCCTGCATCAGCAGGCAGCGTCTTCGACCTTTGAAGGGCGGGTGATCACAGCAAAGACGTGGACGTGCATCCCTCGTCATCCCATGAAAGCTTGAACAAAGTATCATACGCGGGCTTGTGATAGCCTCTGCGCACCTTGATCACGGTTTTCAGCTTGAGATTTTTAAGCGCGATCTTGCGATGTGCCGCATCACCACCTGCTTGCTCTATGTCAGCTTTGCGGTGCCAGAGGAGGCTTGCCTCTTCAGCATTCATGCCCTTGCCCAGACTCAGCCTCAGTATGCTGAAACGTTGAGGCAACACAAGCGACTGCTATAATGCTGAATTCTGGTTTCAGATGCTTTGCCTTCGTTGTCTGGCCCTCACACCACAGCACGAACAACAGCCATTTGCCGGAGCGTCCCGGCCGCACTGCATGTCACCAAGACTAGATAGATGCGGCATACATACACGTTGAAAGTTGGCATTGCAACAACGCATTCAACAGATTGCGTGTCTTCGTATAAGCAAGCTTCTGCATGCTCTTGCCCGTGTTGAGGGTCCATCACGGCCTGCGTTCAATGACGTTCAGTCGTCACAGCAGACACTTGTTTAAAGCAGCTTCCAGCATACGATGCAGCGTCCAGCAGGCAAGCACGTCCGTGGATCTGTCAGCTGTTG
Source organism: Trebouxia sp. TZW2008 (assembly GCA_002118135.1). NCBI lineage: Eukaryota > Viridiplantae > Chlorophyta > Trebouxiophyceae > Trebouxiales > Trebouxiaceae > Trebouxia > Trebouxia sp. TZW2008. The sequence continues at coordinate 24,497 of BDIU01000127.1, forward strand.
CAAGTGCTGCAGCTCTCTGGCTTGCCTAACAGCAATGCGATTACAGGGTCCTTTGGATGTCAGATTCCAATCTGCTGCATCTGCACACACTGCCACATTGCCAAATAAGCAGCGCCCAGGCCAGGTATACCATGCTCAGCCTGACGTTGCCTGTATACACTGGGTCACACACAGTGTCACCAAACTCATGACTTACAATGTTGCAGGACAGAATCACTTCAGATGGGCGGCTGATCACAGATCCTCAAAATAGACCTGACTCTGGCGCTGCTCAAAGCTCAAGCAGTCCAGCAGCATCAAACACAAAGCGGCCAGCAGGTGTACCTGTGACAGCACCAGCAACCCCTCCGATCTCCAATTCGCAGCTTGCACAGCTTGTGGACTTTGTGACCAGCTGCAAGCGGCTGGTAGTTCTGACTGGGGCAGGCTGCAGCACAGAGTCCAACATCCCAGACTACAGAGGCCCTAAGGGCGCGTACTCTACAGGCTTCCAGCCTATGACACATCAACAGGTACAGCCAGATGCCGCAGCTGGGTGTCTGGAGCTGCGGTTCACATTGCTGCCCCAGGACTTGCACCATGATGCAACATAAGCTGGCACAAACAATATGCTTTGCCAATGATGGATGCGAATGGCCGCTGCTGTTTGCGAATCATTGCACTCTGCAGTTCATCAGCTTCATCAGACAGGTCACCCATTGGCCCTGGTGTTTTTAAGCAAACAAGGGGCTATACTGCTGACCTCGTTATCCAACAGAGGCAAATGTTGTCCAAACAACAATACACACTTATAGTAAGGGTGTCAGCTGGTTGCAACAAACATATCTCATGATCATGTGTGTGATTGCAGTTCATGGCGACTGACGAGCGTAGGGCGAGGTACTGGGCAAGAAGCTTTGCGGGTTGGCATGAGTTTGCCGCTGTGCGGCCCAACAGGGCGCACTATGCCTTGGCTCAGCTGCAGCGCATGGGCTGGGCTCAGGACATCATCACCCAGAATGTGGACCGCTTACACCACAAAGCTGGCTCCAGAGACATCATAGAGCTGCATGGCACGACGCATAGGTGCAGATGTGCACACACTGTCTGACTTGCATACAGAGCCGCCCATGTGCGTCCAAGGCAATGCTTGCTGTATTCACAATGCAATGTAGGGGCTAGTGAGTGTATCTGGTGTCTGCAAAGTGCCTGGAGAGCATGTGCTTGAAGCTTCCAGCATGTGTGCGTTGGCTTGCCAAACTTGCTCATTGTGAGCATGTACTTCACAGCAGGTCACACTACAATGAGTACACTCCTGCTCCATCATGGCCATTTCCTGCACCAGTAATTCTTGCTATTGTCAAGTGTCAGAGAACCTGCACAAGTTGTGGCTGTTGACACTGCACAGGGTGTTCTGCATGAGCTGTCAGAACAGCACTTGTAGAGAGAACTTTCACCGGCAGCTGGAGGACACTCTGAGCACAATGAACTTGCGTGTTTGTCATGCAATGTAATCCTGCACAAAAGGTGACTAGTGACGTGATGTGCAGGGTCATCTGCATGAGCTGTCAGAACATCACGCATAGGGAGGACTTTCAGCGGCAGCTGGAGGACATGAATCCAGATGCCGCTATGGCCATCAAGCGCATGGTGGAGGCAGAGCTGCTGCTGAAGAAGAGGAGGGGGCCGCTGCACCCTTCCACAGAGGATGAGATCAGGCAGGCAGCTGAGGTCTGTGCATCAGAGCATCACTTTCACACAGTGATCCCTGTGCACAGCCTACAGCATAATGTTGATGTTGATTACATGTTACGTGCATTTGGTGATTGCAAGCCTAACCAAGGTCTGCCCATCATGCAAGCAAGTTCGGTCCATGCATGAGAGCATCAGACACACAGGACCAAAGCACAGCATGCTTATGCATGTGTATAGAGCGTAAAGGTATTGCATGCATAATCAAGATCAGAGCATGCAAGCATATTTGCAATCAGCTCGTAATGCAGGCAGCTGAGGTCTATGCATTAGATGCATTTGTTACACATTGTGCATGACATATTGTGCTTTACGTTTGCAGGAGGGCAATGTGATCATGCAACCAGATGGCGAAGTTGACATTCCAGTGAGGAGGCCAGATGGTGATGTGGAGCTCAAGGGTGCTGGGGAGCACTTCTACTTCCCTCCTTGCTCACAGTGTGGCGGCATCCTCAAGCCCAATGTGGTGTTCTTTGGTGACACCATACCCAAGCCCAGAGCTTTCAGGTGACAAGTCGTTGTTCGTCTGGCAGACGCCGCAAACCTTGTTGCCAATGCATTCATGGTAAAGACCTTGATCTCAAGCACGTAACACATTGCACAAACAACCCTCTGGTGGTCTACATAGTAGCCGGCTGTGCTTCAGCCCTTTCAAATTGCTTGATGTGCCCCAATGCGCTGCAAGCCTCATTCACGTCACAAGTGTGCTGGCATGTGGATACGCAAGCTACCTGAACAACAGGCTGCAGCACAGGATGTCGTGAGTGCTGACCTGCCTCTTGTTCTGCATCTGCTGCATGCCCAGACTTGTGGGCTGTTTTCAGACCTTAGATCCTTCCGCATTTGCCATACATATTCCTTGTGGTGCAAAAACGCTTCTGACAACTCAGCATCCGACAGGAACTATCACTGACAGTCTGAGCATGTGGTGTGCAGTGCAATGAGCTTGGCACAGACCTGTGATGGGCTGTTGGTGGTGGGCTCCTCCCTGCAAGTCTACTCAGCATTCCGCCTAGCTAAGGCTGCAAAGCAAGCTGATGCCTCACTTGCTCTTCTGACTGCTGGCTGGACTCGAGCTGATGACATTGCTGACATGAAAGTGGAATGCCTGGCTGGCGAAGTGCTGAGCAGAATGGCAAAAGATCCTGCATTGCTTGTTCCCAGGACGTATGAAACTGCTGCTGCTTGAGATGTGCACTTGTTGCGGCGCCATGCCTTTATGGTCTCCATTGTTGCTTCAAATTCTTTATTGTGTTGACACACGCTTGTACAGCCTTGTATATCATTGATTTTATGTAACCTGCATTGTAACAGATTGTATGCTCTTGAGTAACGGTCAGCCAACTAGCCTAGTAGGCAGCCCAGCCTGCTTTGTCTAGTTCTAGATCTAAAACATTCCGAAGCAACATCCCACCATGATGACACAAGCTCTGTGCGAAGATGGCATGACAACGCATCATGTGATGGCAGCGCCTGAAATATGCATACATGGGAGACAACCGCAATACAAAGGCCACGGGCATGGTGGATGTCAGACGCAGAGAGCATCCGTCTCAAAAAGCCATTCACTTCAATCGAGGACCGGGAAGTGCCCCATAGGAGCCATTGCATTGACTGAGCCAGGCATGCAAAATCTGATGTCACATAACTCGCGAATTCTGCCATGGTCGTGATCAAGGTCTGTACATTCTATGTACTGACGGCACCTTGTCATGTCTAGATCTTGCAATGTCGAAATGTCAAGACAGCTTTGACTGCAAGCTGCTTGTAGTGCATGCGCAGTACGCACAACAGGCGCATTCATCACATGATGTGTCGGCAACATTGTGACACCATTATTTGTCAGGGCAGGGACCGGAAATGAGCCAAACTGCTCAGGGCACCATGACCTCACAGCTTGCTAAACCATGACGTCTGTCTGTCAGCCCAGGACTTGATCAGGTGATGAGCTATAGCTGTTGGCGGTGGTATCCAGAAATCTACGCCTTCACTAGGTTTTGCACTGCCACCTGCAAGATATGAACAGCATCTCAAACATGTGCTCAATTCTTAATTTGTTGGCATCATTCTAAACTCAGCCAAAACAGCAGACGATGCATTGGCAGATGCTCACTTGATTGTCTGCAAGCATTGGCAAGCAATGGCAGCTTCAAATGTGCATCAGTCACCACAATGCGTGTGTTGCTTGGCTGAACAGGCTGACATCAGACCATGTTGACAATGACTTGCCTGGCCAAATAGTCTCAGGTTGAACCAGAACCCATGTGATGTGGTGGCTGAAGAGCATGTGAGGCTATCTGGCATAACAGATGCTATCAAAGCAGCAAAAGAAATGCTCAGCAATGGCAAATGGCAGCTACGGCTGTCAACTTGTGAGAAGTGGGGAGGATTACCTTGATATGGTGTGTCCATGCGTTTGCTGTCCTCCACAGCTTTCTTCAGCTGCTCACGAGTGCACCATCGCACATCATCCATTTCAGATTCATCCATATGGAGTGTGTCGCTTGTAGCTTTTGCAATGCAGCCGATCATGAGCTCACAGGTCCCACCACGACCTGCAAAACATCAGAATTTGGCTGTGAAGGACTTCTGATGATCTTAGCTTGTGGCTTTGCTGCTGTAGCCTCTTTTGCTTGCTTGTCAGCCTCCTTCTCAGCAGTCCCACGACACAGACAAGCACTGGACTTGAGCAAGTTGATGATGTGGCCCAATCGGCAAGTTGGTCAGCCAGTCAGTCATCACTGCTGTCCTTCAGTTCCAGCACCAAGCACACAAGCCATAGTGCATAGTCAGAAATAAGCGCACAGCAGCATCTACCTCACCCAAACAATTGATGAATCAATCGACAAGTCAGTCAGCCAGCCAGGCAGCCAGTCAAGGCCGTTGTCTTTGACCTCTAATGTTGATTGCCTACCCATGGGCCAAGGCTGGGAGCCAGCAATGTGCACCAGGCCGACATCAATGCCAGACACCTCATGCTTGTGCAGATGCATAATGTTGGATGGCATTGCTTACCGATAAGCCATGTTGGGGAGCCAGCATAGTGCACTGGGGCCACATCAACCCAGACACCTCATTCATGTGGGCCAAAAGCACATTGCTGGCTCCCAATCATGGCCTGCCGGTAAGCCATGCCATCTAGCATTTTGCATCTGCATGCTTGACAAGTCAGATACACACTACGAAACAACATAGCTGACCCATGCATACCGCGGACTGACATTGCTTACCCATAAGCCAGGGTCGTGAGGAAGCAATGTGTGCTGGGCCCACGTCTATGCCAAACTCTTCATGCTACACCGGAAAGATGCGTCAATGCACGAACAATGCTGACCACGCATTACGCACACTGACATTGCGTACCCATGGGCCAAGGCTGGGAGCCAGCAATGTGTACAGGGCCCACATCAATGCCAGATTCTTCATGCACCTCCCGCCTGCAAGCCTCCTCAATGGTTTCGACTTGCTCCACGAAGCCGCTGAGGCAGGTGAGCATGCTGTTGTGCCGTATTGTCTTGGCTCTGCCTAGCAAAACCTTGGAGCCGTCAGCAGACTCTACAAGCATGATGGCCTGCAGTGGATCAAGATGTGTTCAGTATTGGTTGAGTCAACCCACAAAATGATGCCGTTGTGAACAGTAAAACACACTATGTACAACAGCATGCTACGTGCATGCACCATCAACCGTTACTGTTGGGCAACAATGTGTATCCGTGAAGAGCAGAAGCCTCTGTGAAGCAAGAAACAAATTACTGCAAAAACCAGCATTTTGTCAGGTAAACAACTGCATGTGCCATTGTAGTGCCATGGATCCATGACTGCAGAGTGCACACTGAGCATATCAATGTAGCAAGACCATACAATATGCTAAGGCGTACAAAGGTTTCAATGTATGCAAGCAAGTCTGCCGGCAGCCTGCAGCGTCACCAACGGATTCTAGTGGCAACAAACGGCAACAATGCATGCAATGCAGCGTACCACTGGGTCAGTTCTGGGATAAAGTCTGTGAGACTTGTCTTTTGTACAGCGTCGCTTGGCGCCTGCCTCTATCGGTATTGTTTCAGCTCCACAGCGGCCACAGAAGCCATTGGCCTGCACTCAAGCATACTCTGATATGCAAGACAAATGGTCAATGCAGAATGGCTGCACGACTTTCACTGCCTCATAGCTTGCATGGGCCTGAGCTGCAAGGTAGCCATATTGCCATGTAACAAATGCTGCATTGAGAAAGTGTGTGAGTTTGACCTGTATTCAACAGGTTGACATCCAAGATTGCACGTGTCTTCACTGGTGGCTGAGTATGTGCCAAGCAGATGCTTCATGCATACTTGAGAACTTGGTGACAGGAGCTTGTCAAAAGTACCTGATGCCAGCCTGCCAGGGCGACAGCATGACCTGCAACTGCTAAGTCTGTACCGCTGAGATGAGCTACCATTGATCTCAAGTCCTGCATTATATACCCTGCAAAGACAGCAAGCAACAATGTTGATCTGTACATACTGACAGGCTTTGCTACACGCAGGGCTGTGCGCAATTGCGTATGGTGTACTGATGGCCAAATTGTCACCTTTTCGCTTAGCAACGTCATGCAAGTGCTCCTGATTGCTGTAAGCAGATGTGTCAATGGCAAAGGACCATGTTTCTCTTGCTGTCTGTCCTAGCAAATATGGGACTATAGCTCCTGCTCGCTGATCTGCATCACAGGTGCATGGTGTTATATGCAGTGTTGCTTGTGCGTCATCAATCTTGCTTATCAACAATATGATGCAGGCGACTTGCCTGCCACTGTGGTCTGACTGTCTGTCTGTGGGTTAATTCCGTACTCTTGCAAGTCATCTGGAGCAAGCCAGCATAGCTCTATTCGCTGACCGTTGCCGTTGCTGCTCTGTTTCGCAAGAACGCTTCTTCCTGTGACTAGCAGGTTGCTGGATCCCTCAAAGGCAGTCCTGACGAAGTTCTCGTTTCGGCGATCACCAACACTTCTGTTCAAAGAGTCTCCCCCGAATGATTGATCATCGAGCAGTGACTTGGAGCTGAGTTCGTGGGTCATGCTGTTTGTACTGATGGCAGCGCGAGCTGTGCGAATCGTGGATGGTCTGGGAGTTCGCAGCAATCCTCCGATTGGCACACGAAATCCACAGGGACGACACGCAGTGAGCATGACAATCGAGCAGTACGCCCGTCTGCAAGTTCGGTCAACGTCGACAGCAAGTTGTGGTTGCAGTGCCATTGTTCGTTTACACAGGAATCTAAACGAAAACTCAAACTCTGCTGCCTGCCTTGTCGAGTTGCTTGTCCTAGCTCAAGCCGCGCGTGTACTCAATCTTGCTAGCCGATGACACTGTAGTCCTGCGTGCAAACTCATTGGCTTCAGCGAGACGCGCAGAGGACTCAGCATTTGCCTATCGTGGCAGCAGTTTGACTGATCAGCATGCCTGACACAGACCAGCAGACTAGCGCAGCAGTGCTGTGCAGAACTTGCGTCCTGATGGACAGTCATATATGCGGGAAAGCGTTTTCCCGACTTTCGCCTTATATGGAATCCATGGGAGGCTAGCGGAGGTTGTGTTGGAAGGTGTGAAGTCGGTTATCCGGCTCTCGCTTTCCTGTATCAAGTTGCTTGTTTCATATGCGGTGAATGTCGTTGTGCAGGCAGCAGGTGAGTGCTGCAAATGGACAGACAATCAAATCAGCGGCCAACACACAGTATGTCAAGGAGTCAGGAGCAGCTAGATAAGCTGATGCGCACAGCAGCCAGGCGTCAGGAACCTCTTGTAAGCCATTGTCCTTTGCTGTCCTTCTGTCAGCTGAACGATACAAGCAGTTGAGTGCTGTGTTCTGTACTGCAGCCACGTCGGACCGCAAGTGTTAGAAATCTGCACAGCGCTTTGAGGACGCCTCAAGGACAGGCAGCAGGTCAAGCCATGCTGTCTGCCTTGTGGCCAGCTGCTTTGCAGCTTCTGCAAGACAGCCAAGCTGACATGCGGCAGGCAGTTGCCCCTGTTGTGGGATTTCTGGGAGCTCTTGCTGCTAGGCCTGGAAGGCCAGCTGGTAAGACGCTCACTTGCGCTGCATTCTGCTGCAAATCATGATGCTGTGGTTGTTGATAGCTTGAAAACTCAGCTGTATCTACTGCCAAGTCATCACTGGCCACATGCAGAGCTGAGTGGCCCATTCACCAGCACATTGCTCTTGCATTCCAATATGTACAAAACCAATGCCAATTACATCAGCACTGCCCTTGGCATGCTGGCGTCAAGTTGTTGCGTGAGTTATCCTTCAGCACATGTTGTGCCATCTCTACTGCATCTGACTGTACAGTAGCCTTTGTGCAGATATGAGCCCAAACTCGCTGTTTGTGTGGGCAATGCCACTTGCGCTGCATTTCTTCAGCACTTCTCCTGTCAAGAGTCTCTGGTGCATCTGACTGCACTCTGTTGTTCTTGTGCAGGCGTGAGCCCAAACTTGCTGTTTGAGTGGGCAATGCCAGTCCTGGCCGGGCAAGGCATTGCAGGGTGGGTGCAGCTGGATGTTGGCGCGAAGTGCTGGGTGCTGGTGGCTTTGAAGGAGTGCATGGCGGCAGTGGATCTGCCTGTGTTGCATCAGCACGCACTTGCCGTGCTAACTCTATGTGTCAACTTGCTGGGATCAGACAGCACTTCTGTGCACCTCATTGCACCAGTGCTGGGGTTGGTGACAGAGGTATGCATGCCAGACGTCACACCACTGGGATTGCAGACTCACAGTCAAATGAACACAAAAGAGCTTTTCGAGTACTGTAGCAGTTTGTAAATAGTTCAAAGCAACACGATTTGCAGCAACAGGCTGCAATCTTGTCTCACCAGCACAATTTTGTGTGCCTGCTGCTCATGCTGCATGTTGTTTGCCCTGTGCATGTTGGTCAGCCAAAACATTCTCATTGCAAGTGTACCTTGTTTGCATTGCTTGAGTGGTTTTCCTGTTTCTGCACAGGCATCCCGGCACCCTCCATCATTGAGAACCAAATTCAAGGAGCTGGTGGACTTGCTGATTGCTTGGTGGTTGGAGCCAAGCCTTGATGATATTGTCAGGTTTGCTTGTTGCTTCACCATAGCAGCCTTGTTGACTTATATTGCCCCGTTCGTCATCTGGCAATCTTGCTTGATTGGAACAGCAGCTTTGCTCCCCTCACATTCACTTCTTCTCTTCTCCCAAGCACAGGCTTCATGCATCTGCCCACTGTAGAACAGTAACATTGGGCACGTAGGGCCTTCACGGGAAGATTATGAAGACCACCAGCACACAGCAGAAGTCATCTCTTCTTGTTTGAGTACTGCTTGCGTCGCAACGTATCGTTCAGATGGTGAGGTGTGTGATCATGTCTTGCTGATGCTTGCTCGTGTGCATCACAGGCCTCTGCTGGCAAGGACAATGGACAGCCTGGAGCAGGGATGGGGCAGTCATCCTGGATACGGTTATGTTGTTCTAGGCAATCTTGTACAGGACTTGAATGTTATGGTCAAGGACGAGTCAGGGGTCAATTCAGACAAACAGAAGGGGTTCAGTCGTCTGTGCAACTGTATGGACGCCGTTCTGGTGAAATATGGACGAGTGTCAGAGGATGACCTGCTAGGTGAGAGCAATTCCCTGTGTTATAGATGGGCTTGTGGCTGAGCGCTAAAGCTGAGGCCACCACCGACTTAAGATGCCTTTACTGACTAATTGTCAACAAAACAACTGCTGCTCACGACAACTGTCAGCTCATAATAACAGGATGCTTTAACATTCAATGCACATTTTGACGCAGCACAGACTCTGCTGTCAAAGGGTGCTAACATGTGTGCAACATGAAGTTTGCATCATTGGTCCTGTTACAGGCATCTCTATCACTGATGACTTGAGCTCGTCAGAAAATGTTTCACTGCAGGGGCGTCAGCTGAATGGGTGCAGGGGATGCACACTTGCTACCAGAAAGGTTATGTGGCTCCAGCACAGGCGCCTCCTCAGGCAGCCTCAACCATTGAGCAGTTTTGCTTGTACATGCAACATGCCATCACAGCTATAATGACTCCCATTCAGAGGTCCTTGATGATTGAACTATGGCAGTCTGCTCGTTCACGTATACAGCAGCTTCGAGTTCAGGAAACTCAACCTGACGGTACAGACAGTAAGCAGTCAGCGCCAGCTTATCCGCTTCAGCCCCTGGCAAAGCCTGCTTTTGAGTTGTTGGCAGAGCTAGCTGGCTGGGCAAAGAGAATACAGAAGCCAAAGGCAGCCTTGTGCATCTTGAAGGTCGTGCAGTCATTTGCAGACGCCATGCAGCAACCAGGTGGTCAGGCTTCTGCAGCTGAGATGGACCTTCTTTTGGGTGATGCACAACCCATTACACAGCTCAGGTACAAGTGCCTATGCCACTGGCTTCAACATGACCCGCAATATTTTATAGCCCACACATCATCCATACATCATCCATTCATTCATTTGGTTCATTCAAAACGCATACTAGACAGGCTCAGCAGGCCCAGCTGGGTACGTACTGGATGCAATACAGCCCCTACAGCTGCATTGCATGACTGCTAGATGCTCAAATGCTACAGAGAGCGAGTCTGCAAAGCATGAACAGAGTTTTGCCTGCCTTCTGTTGGAAAGGTGTGAAAGCCTGCCGGTCTAGCATGTGTCTTTTGTATGTACCATTTGAGCAACGAGAAAATCTGTGAGTCATGCTTGGCAGGACACCCTTGTAGCTATCCGTCATGCTATGTTGTTGATGCAACTGCTTACCTGCAGGTCCCTGTCAGACCCACAGATTGCCAATCAAGTTGTCATTCTCAAGAGTTCACTTCTGATGGGCAGTGCAACCAGAGAGCCTGCGGCCCAGCATGTCATACGGAAGATGCTGCAGTCACTTGCCTCCACCAACGTCAATGCTGCTGGACAAGCTGATCCTGCTTACACCTCAGAGCAAACAGTGTCACATGTCCAAAATTCAGAGGAAACTCAGAGTCATCATGCCCAAGATGGAGAGGATCAGTCTAGCTGGTCTGTGCATGTGAGAGGAGAAGTGGCGGACTTACAGCAGGCAGTCACCAAGCATCAGGATCCAGCTGTATGCCTGATCATATGGCAGAAGTTGGTGCACCTTGCAGAGCCTGGAGGTCAGTGAAGCTTGATTGTTGAGCAACAGGATGCATTCTGGCTCCTAAGCAATGGCAGGCAGCACGAGCAGAACACATATACTTATGAGCAGAAGGCCAGTGTGACCAGAACAGGATGGCCGCCATGTGCTTTGAAGCTTGTGCATTTTGCTGTTTAGCCGATGGTGTCTGGCATTGCTGCCTGCATGATTAGCATCGTTGACCAGCAATTGTTGTCAAATCAGCAGACTGCCACTGGCTTTTTTTTCTTGATGATCATGTCAATTGTTGGTTTGTAAGTGTCATATGGCTGCATAGCTCAAGCCAAAGCGTTTGCTTCACAAATCAATTGTATGTCTCCAATGCATTCCAAGGGTCATTGTCCTGCAGGCCCTCTGGACACTGCACCTGATGTCTGGCCGGCACTTCTCACCCTGTTGCATGAAGTCTGGCACCACACAGATGCTGTCAGCACCCATGAGCTGGCTACCCTGTTGCTAAAGCTCACCAGGTTACCCTCTGCTAGTGGCGGCCATGACTTGGGAGTCCAGTGGGCTTCAGATGCTGCGTTACAGTCCTGTTCACCTGCAAATGAGGCTGGTACTGCCTTGGAAGACAGCTTTGAAGACAGCTTCAAACCCCCAATTCAGCAAGTCGCACAGCAGGAAGCTCTGGACACGCCCATGCAATGTCCAGATGAGTATCTGGAAGTGTTGCTGCGTTTCTGCAGAGCCTCTGATCCCAAAGTCAGGCTCTCAGCAACACAGGCGCTGCTCAAGATTGCACGCTCAGCATCTCATCTCCGCCCTCATCAGCTGGTTGCCATGGCCAACGCTGCTTGTCACAGCCTCACAGACTCTGCAGAGCTTGTTTCCCAGGCCTCAATTCAGCTACTGTCAGCCTTGGCAGCGCCAACATCACATGCAATCCTGTCAGCTGCAGTACAGACAGCGCATTATGAGCCTCCTTGGAGGCAGGCTTATGCCCTGCAGCCGCAGCAGATTGCGTTTCACCCAGAGCAGCTGGCAGAACTGTTCGGCTGGCTGAGGCAGGGCACAACTCTGATTGTGTCTCAGCCTATCAAGAGTGGCGGAAGTGCTGTGGCTAGTGACGAATGGCTGCAGGCTCTTCTGAAGGGGTGTCAGACTCTCCACCCATCAGTCAATCTTCCGCTGTGAGTGTTTATTTCCTGTACCATTCTGCTGCGTCCCAATCTTTACAATGCAAGTTGATGGCAATGTCAGGTTGGATGTCATGCAGTCTGCTCGCATCCTGATGTGAACAGCTGGATGATGTATGTTTGCTGTTGCCTGTAGTCAAACCTGCTCAGCATGAGTGCACCTTGTGGAAAACAGCCATGTAGCAGCACGTCTAGCGGCAATGGTGTGCATGATGGGTTGCAAAGTCATAACTTAGTTTGCTACAAGCAGAGGTGTGTGTGTCGCACTGCTCAGACGTCTCGCCATTTACTTTTAGCACAGCAGCCTGGCACTCTTTGACATGAATCTCTACTCACGCTGGTCCTGCAGCAATTAGACTTTCATGCCTAACATTCAAAGCGTCGATTCACGTCATGCAGGACATCTGGAGCTGCTGCTTGGTTTGCAGTACAAGAAGCAGCCAAACAGTGCACAGCAGTGCGCATGCGCACTCACCTTGGCAACCCCAGCCAGACTTTTGCAGCCCTGGAGCAGATGCTACAGAGCATGCTATATAAACTTGCTGTTGCTGGACCTGACCCGTCTCAGACTCCCACCACAGACTCACCAGCCCCTGTTCCTCAGTTGTATTCTGTGCCAGCATCACGCAGCAACAGTGGGGCACCCCTGTTGGAACCTGCTTGGATGTTGCTGGAGCTGATGCACGCCCTTGAGAAGAACATGTACAGCGCGTATGGAGGCAGCTGCTTGCAAGGCATACCCTTCAGCAGCTCTGCAGTTGCCTTCTACAAGTCTAATCGCAAGGTATGCAACTGGACTTGGGCAGCAGAATGTGCTGCACAACCATGTCACGCTGTGGTATGATTCAGGTATGGACTGGCCATACCCAAGAGTCAAGCTGATGGCCTGATCCGAGAAACACCACACACAGTGGCGTCACCTTTCAGAAGTGCAATATAAATTGTAGCATCTTACAAATGGCAATTCAAAACAGCATGCTGGCCTTGTCTTCAAGGCAATCTCTTGCCACAGACTGCATTCAGCTTGCCATGTATGTGTATGAGCCTACCAAGTTCATGCATCAGGAGAGCTTTGGCACTTAGTGGTTCTGACTGCTGCATAATGCATGTTAGGCGACATTCCTGGAGAGCACAGTGTCTGACCTGTTCTGTTGCTTCCAGAGTGAGTGCTGGCGCTCGTGACATGCACTCTCCATCCAAGATCCAAGAACGAACGGTGATGTGTAGGTGTGTGAGGACTGGTTCACAAGGATGCGTCTGCTGCTTCTGCGCACAAGTGCTGCTGCAAAGTCACCGCATCTCACCCTTCATCATGCCTTTGCCCGCCTGAATGACCTCAAGACTCAGCTCAGGCATCTTCAGGCGGCAGCAGCTGCTGAGGCTGCACAGCAGAAGCAGCTTCTGGCAGAGCAAAAGCAGGCAGAGGTGCGGCAGGCTGAGGCTCAGGCTGCTGAGCAACAAGACAGCACTCGTTCACCCACCAAGCTTGCTGTCACAGAGGACGGCTCATCGTCGCATGCTTCAGCTGTCCAGCAAGCAGATGTGCAGCAACAGCAGAGCCAATCAGGCATACCGGCTCAGCCTTTGAGCAGAACTCACCTCCCTAATCTACTTCTCAGTCAGCCTCAAGCTTCCACAGGTCTGTCAATCCAGCAGCGGCAGCAGCAGCAGCAGCAGCAGCAGCCGCCTTTCAGCGCATACAATGCTGGGCCTCAGCAGCAATCAGCATCTGCTTCAGGTGCTGTGCGTCCAGTCAGCTTGGCAGCAAGCAAGCCAGCCCCAGTTGGGTTGCTTGAGATTCAAGCTGAGCAGGAAGCTGAGTCGCTTAGAGCTGCTAAAGCTGTTGCAGGGGCAGCAAGCACTGGCAGAGCACCTAGCAGGACGGGCGGCAACCAAGCACACCCTCCATCAGCTGGTACTACCCCTCAGAAATCCCAAGCCAGGGTCCTGCAGGTCAGTGTATTGAAGCATGGCCCTAAATCTGCTGAAGCCTCAAAAGGAGCCGTTGTATGGTTGTAAGCATGTATCTCAAGTCACCAACAAAAAGCATCTGAAACAAGTATACGTGCGTCACCTGTGTTTATTCACAAGCACAATAGAAGTGTGAGCATCAATCGTCCTTTTCGTGATGCTCAGAACAAGCCAGCCCTAGCGTGCTCTGCTGCATCATGCTTAGCTGCACAGTCATCACATGAAACTGCTCAAGCACAGGAACACTCACCCTTGTTCCAGGTCAGGAGGCAACAGCTTGACCAGCCCCCTTTGCATGCATTCAATCACATCAGATTCGTCTGTCCAGGTCAAGCGGCAAAAGCCTGGTCAGCCACCCCTGGGCATACAAGCACCCAAGGTTGTGCCCCTGACCAAAGTCCCAAGTGGAAAAGTTGTTGTGGCTCAGCCCGCGCCTGCACCAGGCAAAGTCAAGCTCATGGCCAGGCCCAAGGTGCAGTATACTGCCCTGCTGTGGTCCGTGCACTGGCATTCAGTGACAATTGTATGCATGTGCCTGCTTTTGGATGCATCTAGCTGGGTCGTGACATCTTACGAGCAAGCATACAAGCATGTACATAACCTGCCTACACAGCCGACTACCTGCATTTGTAAACTGTAGTGCATGGCTGCACCAGTTTCACCATTTGTCTTGCAGTCCATGCGTCAACACAAAGGCTGGAGCTTGTCGTCACTGTACTGCTACTTCAGCTTGAACATGAAAGCTCAGGATACACGTGTCCATCGTGGTTTAACACTGAAATTTGCTCCTTGAATGAGCTTGTAATTTCAGTGCAGACTGCATCAGAAGAGTCACCTTCAAGTGCAACCTCAGCCATCCCTCAGGCAAGCTCAGACCGAGCCTCTTCCATGCCTCAGCCAACCTCGCCCCCGCCTGCCTTCAAAGCACGTGCCCAGGTGGCCAAACGCATTTCAGCAGAAGTTCAGGAGGTCGTGCGACATGCAGCCCTAGCTTTGCTCAGCGTTGCAGACGCTGACGCCATACTGGGCTTGCAGCGGTATTGTCAGCGCACCTTTGCTACCCTCAAACAGCTCGCAGATGCATTTCAGGGTGGAAAAGGCAGCAGCTCGGATGGTCAAGATGAAGATGAGGCCCTGCAGGGGGCACAGCGTGCTGCAGCACACTTGACCTCTGGTGGGCATCAGTATGATTGGCTGCAGGCAGTGGCTCTTCAGGTGAGCAGCAGTGCTGCCATAAGCCTTGCTGCTTGCTAGCAAATGCCTTGGCTTGCCTTGCATGATGACCTATGAGCTGAAGAATGTTGCTTCTGTATGCACATCTGCTTCACCCTCTCTAGCAGCTGCAGCTGTCCCTTGTTGCGCAAGCTTCTTGCTGCAGTTGTCTAAGGAAAAAATGCTGTAGTAAGCCTAGCAAAGCCTGCTGGATTATATTTTATCTCTGCTACAATTCACCTAGCATCTGCCATGACTGTCAAGCTGAGAATGACTGTAGCTTTGACATGACTGCTTTGCCTTCAAGGTGGCAGCGTTGCCAGTAGCTGCAATCTTCCCGTCTGATTGCACTTGGCCATCGCTTGTTCTGTGAACATTTGCTTTGGATTGCAGGCAGCCTCTAGGCACGAAGCTGCAGCAATTGCATACAACAAGCATCTTGGGCATTCAGACGGCAAGCATGGCACGCTAGATGCTGACAGTGAAGTGTTTCTGGTGGAAAGATGCTGTGAGGCGTACGCCGCTGTGGCAGACTGGCAGGGCTTGCAACAGTGGCTGCAAGATGTGAAGGTGAGCTAGTCTGCCCACCATGCAACTTGCAAGAATCTGGAAGTTCGTGGCCTTGCTGCACAGATTGTGTCCATTGTGCACAGTGTCAACAGCAGGCTTACAGTCTGACATGCATTGTGAGTTCCTGCTTCTTGGCTGTGCTGCATCTGTACTACATAAGAACTTCTTTTTAGTGGTAGCTAGGTAGTCCCAGCATGCTCCCTACTGGATCATCAGAGCTCTTCTTAGGTCTGAAATATAGAAGCAAAAGAGTACCTGAAGACAACAGCTTGGCTATGTTGTTGATTGTTGTTCTGATGCAGGGTCAGAAGCACACCACAAATGGGAAGAACGCAGGCTGGCCCCTCACGCCTGCACAGGAGCACAAGTTTGATGCTCTTGCTGCGTTGGATGCTGGGCAACTGGCAGAAGCACAGCATGCTTTTGATTTGTCTGTCTGGTCAGACCTCAAGACTGACAAAGGTATGGTTACAGTTGACTGATTAACCATGCACAGCCAAGTCCTTTGAGCCATCGATCTATTCAAGCAGATGGCACTGTGCCTCATCAGCCAGCAGCTGCAAACAGGGTTGATGCTGGTGCTTGCTTGTTGCCTCTGGGCAGCCACCTGCACAGATGTGGTCTCTATTCAGTGGACAAAACATCACTGCAACATGGTAATGTGTGAAATGCCTAGGAAAGCAGCATGCCTGCCTGCGTTTGCTTGATTTGTACAGTGCACTGCAAGCTGACAAAGCTGTCGCATTATTGCCTTAATGCAAATGCTGGGGACCCAAATTTGCTCAAAAGTGCAGGACTTTCTGGCCTCAGGCAGTCCTGCAGCACATGCCAGCAATCAAGAGCACAGCTGCTGCAGCAGGCTACACAGACATATGTCATTACTGAGCTGTTTCACGTTGGTGCTGCAGATGGCATACATGCTGCAGAGGCTGCAGAAGCCACAGCTTTGAAGGCTCTCATGCAGTTGCATGCTCCCTCCACAGTCAAGCAGAGAGCCAGCAGAGACAAGCGACTCATCCGCTCAATGCTACAGGACTCCAAAGACGCCCTTCTGCAATCCCTCTCAATCACCGCACAGACTGGCCTGCAGAACACCGCAGCCCAGCTGACAGCGCTGCACTGCATCACAGCAGTGCAAGATACAGTGCCACCTCCACCCACCGCAACCCTGCCTGCTGCTGATGCACCGCCTGGCTTTGCACCCAAGACAATAGAGCCTGCTTCTGCTGATGCTGAAGTCTCTTTTGCTCTGAAGCTCTGGCCCTTCAGTAGTAGCAACAGCAATGGCTTCCAGCAGCGCCAGTGGCCTCAGCAGGATGCGCAGACATTGCTGCAGCTGCTGCGTGTGCACCGCGTCATCGCCAGCGAAGACAAACAGGCCGTGCCACAGCAGCTTCTGCTGGACACAGCACACTCTGCAGTGTCCTCAGGCAACCACGCATTTGCTGGTAGACTTATCAGGGACTCGCTGCTCACTACACCAGATCATGATGCATGCATCTTTTTGAGGCTACTAAAGCTGCAGCAACATCATAAGCTGGGGAACTTTGCTACTTCCGCTGCTGCTGAGCAGCTTTGGAAGGCAATCTCACCCACACCACCGAGTGCAACAGCATCACATACACAGCAGCCCGCTGTCTTGCAAGCTCAGGCCCTGCTGCAGCTCGCTGAGTGGTGTGCCGCTGCGGGCAAGACAGCGCAGGGGGTTCCAAAAGCTGGCAGCAATAGTGCCATGTCTGATGCATGGCATTCTGAGGTTGTGCGCTGGGCAAAGAAACAAGACACAAATGGAGGGCCGCAGGTGTCTCTGCTGCCAGCAGTGTCTCCAGAAGCGGCATGCCTGGCTGCAGCTGTGACGGCTGCTTCAGGCTTTGCACCAGCCTGGCTGGCTTATGCCAATTACCTACACACCCTGTGTCAGCCTGCATCAACCGCTGAGGTCCAACTCACTGTGACAGAAGGGCAACACCCAACAGATGCGGCGTCACTGCCCTCCAATCCAGCAACAGCAGTGCCCTTACAGGACAACACTCAGATCTGTGTAGAGATGATCAAGGCATACTGCACATACCTCAGGCTTGCAGCTCATTCTCTTGGGCAGGCAGGCATGCCAGAAGACCAGCTACCAGTCCTGCTGAAGCTCCTGCAGATACTAAGCAGGCCTGAGCTTGATCCGACAGCACATACTGCTTCAGAAGAGCAGCGTTTGTCCAGAGAAGAGCTTCAGGCTCTGCTGTCTGGTCTCAAGACAGTCCCAATGACAATGTGGCGAGCTGTTGTATCTCAGCTGTTTGCCTTGCTTGCACACAGTCAAGAAGACGTTGCCCGCCTGGCAGGAGAACTGCTTCAGGGCTTGCAGATGCTGGACCCAGCTGCTGTGCTCTTCCCTGCCTTGGTGGAGAGCAAGCGTATCAGCTCAGGTCAGTCCTGGCCGATTGATGATTTTCTCTCCGCAGAGCGCCCTTGTTTGGCTTGAGCATTTGTGAGATGCCCGTCTTATTTCAGGAAGACTTGTTGCCATTTAGCAGGCTTGGCACTTTTGACTCTGGTGCGCCTGCAGCACAAGGCAATGTTGCAAGTCCCCTGGGCATTGCAGCCCTGTAGCATTGTTTCGAGTCCTGTAGCAACTTTCTGAGCTGAGGATGATCGCCACCTTCTGTTTTGTGCAGGGCAGTTCACAACCAAGCCTGCTTTGGAGGCACTACTGAGCAGCTGCAGGGCTAGGCAGCCACAGCTAGTGGAGCAGGCTGAGCTCATGATGGCTGAGTTGGAAGACATGAGCGTCCTCTGGCTTGAGCAATGGCACATTGCCTTGCTTGAGCTGCAGGTAAAGTCCTTGTGTTGGCCACTGTTGTGCAGACAGTGATCAATGTGACACAAACCGTTATCCAGATTACTCTACCATCCCTTGCCCTGCACAAACACAACCGTTGCTGCCTGCATGATGGATGTCAGATAACAGTGCCTGGCATTCTTATACTGAAAGGGTTGCAAACACAGTGCTTCACGGTGACAACATGACTGACAATATCTTGCAGGCAGATGTGTCAAAAAGGGTTGGTCTCCTGCAAAATGAGCTCAAGCTCATCAAGGAGAAACCAGGCATGAACTTGGCGCAACAGAACAAGCTCATGCAGAGCAGGTGTGATGCCTAGTTCACCACAGCAGTAAACTAAATGCAATGCAGCTTTCCACTTGAGTTGCGGTCCTTGTGCTCTGATCGCTCTGTGCCTGCGCCGCAATCAGTAGATCAATACCTCCGCAGCACCCATGTCTTGCCTGCATCTTGAATGCACACATGCATTCACAATGGTCGCAGCAAAGCAAGGTAGCAACAACGCCATGCACAGCAAGGTAGCAGCAAGCATGCTGATGATTGTAGCTGAAACTGTTTGTGGACAGGT
Source organism: Trebouxia sp. TZW2008 (assembly GCA_002118135.1). Classification (NCBI taxonomy): domain Eukaryota; kingdom Viridiplantae; phylum Chlorophyta; class Trebouxiophyceae; order Trebouxiales; family Trebouxiaceae; genus Trebouxia; species Trebouxia sp. TZW2008. Next base: position 43,678 of record BDIU01000127.1, read on the forward strand.
ACACCACCACCCCTGCCGCTGCCCTTCCCACACTGCAGCAGTGGCTCAAGCTGCATGACAATGAGGCTGCAAGGTTCCCACAGCAACGGGAGTTTGCCTAGAAACGGCAAGCGAATAAATAGCAATGCGGCAGCAAGAGTGTCAAGAAGCCATCGCTGATGCTGTTTGTATGCAGGTACACCACCATCTTTGCTCCTGCCGTCCATGCACTGCAGCAGAGGCTCAAGCTAAACGCCAGTCAGGCTGCAAGGCTCCCACATCAGCAAGACTTTGTCCAAAAGCACCTGCCTGCGCTACAACAGGCAGCTGCGGCGTTGGCTTACCCCAGTGCAGAAGTGCTGGCCCACCCAGAGCTGGCCTGGAATGCCTTCAAAGCTGTCAGCAAAGCTATTGCCCAGCAGCTCAGGTGAGTAATTCTTTCCTCTCAATTTTGGTAGTACTCAACACCTGCTACTCAACAAGGGTTGCACATGGCTTGAAAGCACTGTACAGTTCAGTGAGCTGCGCTTGATGGAGTGCCTATGCTGTGGCAGGTCAAATGTGTCAGGTCTACTGCTAAAGGAAGCACATGGGCTGTTTATTGCTTTCAGCCCAAGGCATGACTGTCTGACTGACTTTTGAAAAGTTGGTAGTATGACAAAGTGCTGAAGTTTGAGCAGCACAAGCTGCATGCAACAGATTGCCTCTCGCCCCAATGCTGCTGCAACCCCATGAGGTGAAACACGCTTTTGACAAATAATTATATTATTGCAGTTCCAGAGAAGTGGAGATGAAGTTGCTATCTCCTGTCCTCAGCCAGCTCGCAGCCAGCCCCATCCCAATCCCTGGGCTTACTCCCCTCACCCCTGCCCAAGCCAGCAAAGCCCCATGCAGCCACAAGTTAGCAAGCACTGCTTCAGATGCTGAGCAAGCATTGCCATACCAGATCAGCAGTGCAGAGATGGTGACTGTGGCTGGCTTCAAGCAGTCAGTGCATGTCATGAGCACCAAGACTAGGCCTAAAAGGATTGGCATGATTGGGTCTGATGGCAGGACCTACACATTCTTGCTCAAGGTGGGAGAGTGTGCATTGTTTGGTGTCATTGTATTTTGCATGCTGCTGTTGCTGCTGTCTGTCCTTGCTGTCCAGATGTGATGGTGACATGAGGTCATATCACGGGCAGTGTTCTGACTCCATATAGCTGTGTCAAAATCACTGGATTGGCTGCTTATGCACAGCCCTGCATTGCAACCAAGCGCTCACCACATGTTTCCAGAAACTCTGATCAGACATGCTGACGCCAACAACCTCAGCAGTCTGCTTTTGTAGCTCTGACCTGATCCCTCTCCAGTTCTTGACCGGTTGCAATGTGTGTTTTTGTCACCTGATACCATGGGTAAATTTTCTGGTTTTTACAGGGCTGGGAGGATTTGCGGCTGGATGAGCGTCTCATGCAGCTTGTCAGAGCCTTCTCTTCCACCCTCAGCTCAGACCCTGACACTGCCCGTCGCCAGCTGCTCCCCTGCCCCCTCAGCGTGACCCCAGTGGGCTCCAGCATGGGTCTCATTCAGTGGCTTGACCATACCATGCCACTGTATGGGGTGTACAAGGCTTGGCAGCACCGCCAAATGGCGGATAAGGCTGGTAAGCGGCATTCATGGTTGAGGTTCTTCTCCTTTGTAGCTTGCCCTTTAGCTGTGGGCTCCTGCATGCTTCTGACCCAGTGGGTGGATCCTATGATGCCTTGGTATGGCTTGTATAAGGCTTGGCAGCACCGTCACTTGGTGGCCAGAACTGGCAAGCGGCATGCTCATTCATGCTTGATTTTGCACTCCTTTGTGGCTTGCCCTTTGCTGTGGGCTCAAAGGCAGGTATCACCCAGTAAGTAGATGACACCATGCCTTTGCACGAGGTGTGCAAGGCTTGGCAAATGGCAGAAAAGGCTGGTGAGCTGTCACACATTGCGCTGTGTTGATGCTTGCTTCTTTCAATCTTGGAAATGAGTGAAATTAGCAAGCTTGGCATCAAGTCTCACTCTGCATGGCAGGCATGGCACATGATGCATTGGCGGAAGTCTTATGTTGAGTGGATAGCTATGACTGTTCAGCATGTCAGCGTCAGTATGAGTCAATGGATCTGTGTCTGCAGAAGCAGCCAAGCCACAAGTAGGTCCAGACCAGACTCCAAGTAAGGGCATACCTGCTCATCCGATGCGTGCCTCTGACGCCTTCTATGCCAAGCTTCTGCCTGCTCTGGAGGTGAGCCATCTGCTTGACTACGATGTTGTGACGTGCCGAACACGGTGTTTGTATTGAAAATGATGTGCCAAACCACACATCCCTTGCTTGCCTGTGCCAGTCTACATGGCAGGCCTTGGTTGTACAACAGAGTATGGCATGCCAGCTGTGCCATCCTGCGTCAGCACTACCAAAAGTATCGAGAAGTGAATTCCCCTTGTTGTGCTGTCAAACTTAAATACATGAATGATCAGCCAGGCAACCAGTGGATGCCTGCACCAAGCAAAACGTGGCTGGCCATCAAACTATCCCAAACCAGCTTCTGGCATGAACAGAAAACCGCATTTGCCAGTCTGCATTTGATTTGCTACATCACATTGTGAGCAAGTGGCTGATTTTGCACCGACGCATTGACCAACACTTTTGTGGTCAGCAGGCAGCTGGGCTCCCCCGCTCCACCGCTCGCAAGGACTGGCCATTGTCCATACTGAAGCAGATATTGCCAGAGCTGATTCAGGAGACCCCTCGCCAGCTGTTGGCCAGGGAGCTGTGGTGCGGCACTGGCTCTGCCTCTGAGTGGTGGAGCTTCCAAGCGGGCTACACCAGCTCCACTGCTGCTACGAGCATGGTAGGACAGTACAGTAAATGCTCTTTGTAAGGGCACTCAAGATAAGGACATTCTTGATGTAAAGACAGCGCCATTGGTACCCAATCACTGCAGTCAAGTTTCCTTTTTCAGAGGCTCACTGCATTGTGACTGCAGTGAGCCTCTGAGCAAGAAAAATTTTAAGGACAAATTTCTTGGAAACCAAAGCAGTTGATACAAAGGGAGATCACTGTACTGCTGAAAGCACGTATGTCAATGTTGAGAATGCGGCAGTCATGTGCAAATCTTTGTTGGTGTGCACCTATTGCAGATTGTATCATGACAATAACTTTGCTGTGCATGCTTCAGAGCTGACTCTGCAGCAGTGTCATGTGCACAATGTTGGAGGTGCCCATTTGTTGTCAATTGCATCATGGTAGTATATTTCCTCTGCCCATAAGCTGACTTTGCAAAGAAAGATGGTCTCAAAAGCTTGCCTGTGTGGCAGGTGGGGTACTTGCTAGGGCTAGGTGACCGCCACCTGGACAACATTCTGCTGGACAAGCAAACTGGGCGGGTTGTGCATATTGACTACAACATTGTGTTCGACAAGGGAAAACAGCTCAGGGTTCCTGAGATTGTGCCCTTCCGCCTAACCCACACTCTGCAGGTTTGTCATGACCAGGTCTTGCTTATGCGATTTCAGTTTTACTTAACACTAAGCCTGCACCAATGTCTGCTTCAGCTCAGTAGTCAACAGGTCATGTACGGGCAATGCATTCAAACACCTCAAAACCCAAAATTTCGGCTGCAGCGTACTGGCAATGAAACGCAAGTTGGACATGTTTGGCACAGCCTAAGTCTGTGCTCATTGCTGTGAACAACCTGTCTTGCCATCATCTATACAAGCAACCATTCTGGTTGCTCCTGTGCCATACACAGCATAGGTAAGTACAGTCATGAATATGTCAGATTGAACTGTTTACTGTGCCTGCAAATGCAGGCTGCTCTGGGTGCAACAGGTGTAGAGGGGTCTTTCCGTATAGGGTGTGAGCAAATCATACGGGTTGCCAGGCAGCACTCCACCACCCTTAATGCCCTGCTGCAGTCCATCCTGCTTGACCCACTTGTGTCCTGGGCATCAGACAGGCAGCAAGCCAGCACCAAGAAGGTACACTGCTGCAGCTTGTCATCAGCCTGTCCTGCATCAAGCACAGGTTTGGCTAGACATTTCAGCTGATTTGCTTCACAACAGTTGCATCGCGTGGCCTGAGAGGTTCTCATGTCTGCACTTTGGCAGTCATCAAGATGCCGTGTTCAGATCTGTGGAGTCTTAGAGTGCACCTCATGGCAAGTCCCAGATTCACAGTGCACCGCCCAGAATTACAGCACAGAGAAATGGTACAGGGTACAGCTTGCCAAAATCAATGCGCAAACATCACCATTTCCGTTTCTGTACAGGATGCAGACGCAGCTGTGGCGCTGAGCCTCTTTTGCTCAAGGGTCAGCGAGTACCGTCAGTCCTGCTGTGACTGCCTGTCAGCCTTGGCTGCAGCATTGCCTGCTGCTGTGTCAACGCTGCAGGCCTATGAGGCGGTGCATACTGTGGCTGCACAGCTGGCTTCTGCTGCCAGAGCAGCACATCAGCTGGTCCTTCAGTCCCAGGTATGTCATAGGAGATGGTTCAGACTGGGCGCATCGTATAGTGCATGTCTGTGTGGATGTGATTCGCTGCTCTCCTTAGAATAGCACTGGTATCAAGGACGGCATTCAATGTGCCAAACATCCAAGACAGGGACCTGCACCTTGTATTCTCAACTCCTTTAGGGTTCCTCAATGCTGCACGACAAGACCTGCATGCAGGATCTAGGGCATAGCAGAAAGGCCTGTAGCATCTGATTGCAGCGAGTCAAGCTTTCTCACTTCGCTGGCATTGCAGGCAAGTCAAGCAGCAGCAGCCTCTGGCGAGCAGTCTTTCACCTTGCGCCTCAAGCAAGCCCAAGCCGCCAGCCAGCAGTCAACCCTGGAGCTGCAATCCAACACGCACTTCCTGCAGAGGCACCTGCGGGAGTGCCAGGGGTGGGCTGACAGGCATCAGTACACTGTGAAGGCTGTGAGGGACCACACCCCTCCTGAGCTGCTGTACCCTGATAGCCGCTGGGCAGTGGAGCAAGCCCCTGTGCCCCTAGGTAAGCTCCCGAAGGTCAGCCAGATCAACAGCAAGCGTGCCATTACTACCTTGACGTTTACTGACAAGCTGATCTCTTGCAATGCAGGACTGGTGATCACGCTTGGATCACCCTCATTGCCCAGCATGATAAAGGCCGCCCTTGCAGTCCACACAGCAGCACATCATCTTTCCTCAGGCCTTACTGCATCAGGCACACAGCTTGGACCAGCTAACAACGCTGGCTGCATATGTTGCAGGGCTTGTGGTTACATTTGGGTCAGCCTCCCTGACCAGCATGGTATAGCCTGCCTTGCAATCCATGCAGCCGTAGTATCCTGTCAAAGAGCCAGCGGATAGGGTAAATATTGTAGCTTGGTTCGCAGAATGATTGTTGCTGTAAATTTGAGTCACCACATCACCTTCCCTCAGGCGCTACTTATAGTGTTGGCTGCATCTGATGCAGGCCTTGTGGTCTCGCTTGGACCATCGTCTCTACCCAGCATGGTTCAGGCTGCCTTGCAGTCCACTCAGCAGCACATCACCTTTCCACAAGCCTTACTTCATCAGGCACACAGCCTGGATCAGCAGGGCGCTCAGCTGCTGGCTCACAGGGGCCAGGGCATTCTGGCTGGCTTGGCAGGGCTGCAAGCCTACTCAGCTGCCCACAGATTGGTTCTGGGCCAAGGCTACGCTGATAGCAGTCATCACAATCAGTGGGCTGGCGCTATTGAGTCTGCTGCAGGCTCTGACAAAGCAGAGGTACACCATCTTGATGATCTGATGGTGCTTGTTTGACCCTGTTTTCAGAATTGGGATACCATTATGTTTTGCATTTCATGTCGTCCTATGCTCTCTAGCATATTTCTTTAAACCTTTGAGTACAGCAAGGAGGGCTGGTCAATTACTGTATGTAGGCCAAAGCACCATGAGTTTTGCATCTCTTGTTGTCGGTCAACTGCCTAGTCATGACTGACCACAGCCCTGCAAGCTGGCAAGCAATGCTGTTACAGTCCCCCTTTCCCCACTTTGCAGGTCATCAATGCCGCAATTCAGCTAGCCCCCATGGTCACCAGCCCCCACAACGCTGCAAGCAACTGGCACGCGCTCAGATTGCTGCCAAGCACAGTGGAGGCTGTCAGACAACATGTGTCTCAGCAAGCAGTACAACTGCAGACAGGCAAGCAGTCGCTGGTTCTGGATGCAGCAGATGCCAAAGCAGAGCTGTGTAGCTGCCTGGACCAACTTGAAGATCAAGCACAAGCTGACAGCGTTGCTGCTCAGGCTATGCAGCATTGCTTGCACTCCATTCACAATGAGCTTGTGGTGAGTCCTTCACCTGCTGCATCCCTTCATGCTTGCAATGTGGTTTGCAGTCTGTGAAGATGACTTGTTGTATAACGTCCTGCCAACATGAGGTTGTAAAGTGCCCTGCAAGTCTAGCTTGTCTGTCAGAAGCACAAGCCAAGCTCATGTCTGGGCGACTACTGCTGCTGCAGTGACATGCGATTTGCTGATAACTATGACGAGTCAGACATAGTCATGTCAGAGAGTGCTGCGTTGTGCAACACAGCTGTACATTGATGTGAACTGTGCTGTGCAGGCCATGGCTACAGTCTCTCAAGCTTCTACACATGTGAATGGCTTATCACAGCTCCGACAACATGTCACAGAGCATACTGAGGCAGTGTCAAGCATGCAGTGGGTCTCAGAGTTTCAGCATTTCCTGAGCACATATGCTCAGATGCAGCAGCACTTCATGTCAGACATCTTGCCGTACCTGCTGGCAAGTGAGGCGACTGGACTTGGACCCAGTGCCATTCAGGTAGGGTTTCCCGCATACAAAGGAGCAGCAGCTTGCTGTAAATGCCTATGTCATGCCCAGCAGTGATCACCACCTCCGCCCTGACATGCTTCCAGGCACAAGTTGGTTGCAATTCACCATGTTATGCTCAGCACTGTACCTCACCCTGACCACCTGCATTCATATGTCGCTGCAGAAAGCATAAGCAATTACCAACCTCTGTATCTGTGCATCAGCAGGGCTCTGCAACGCAAGCTGCTGGACAAAGGGAAGCCAGATTGTGCTACATATCTTGCTTTGATTGAGCATCTCTGCTGCATGTACGCTGCCTTGCTGTGTGGGGGGATCAGCAGCTCTTTTGGGTCTGTCTTGCAATTCAGGGGCATCACAACCTCTGGCATGGCTTCAAATCAGCATATACTGGGCCATGAAGCAATGCTGCAGGAGTTGATGTCTTTGATCCACAAAGCAGTTCTTGGAGAGCTGCTGATCTCCACCAAGAGCAAGTCATGTATGTCTGGCGTATCTGCAAATGTGCTGGTGGTGTTGTCAGGTGGTGGATCCTCAACACGTTGGCTTCATTTGTACCATAAAGTAGTTTTAGGTCAATTCTTGTACAGCCTGACAGTGGTTCGCACATCTTGAGTGTTTTCATCTGCAGCCGATGACATGGCAGCGCTTGTGCTGAATGCATGTTGACATCTTTTGTCATTTTGCTCTGCAGCAACTTGGGGTCATCAGGGCTCTGCAAGAGGAGATAGGTCATGTGGAGGGAGCTGTGTTGCAGCTGCGCAAGGAGCAGCTTGAACATGCAGACCTCCTGGCTTCTGATGTTGATCGGGTACAGACTCAGCTGTCACCATATGTTTAAAGGTGCATGTGGTTAGCAACACATGCTTTGTGCAAACCGCCATCCTCTCGTGCTTGCACATGAACATAAGATTAGCAGACACATAGACTGTACTAACATCTTATTTATGCTCAGTATTGCTAGTGAGTATGCGAATAAATATAACACCATTGTACACATATACAGATGCACACAAAGTATGCATGCTGTTGCAGTGTTGCTACAAGATGACATGTAATACTTTCTGACACAGGCGGCGACGCAATCAGATCCGGCCAGTCCAGGCACAGCAGCTACAGATACAGCTGTTGTTGAACTAGGACAGCCCACATCAGCCTCTGACATCAGGGAGTCTGTCACAGCAGGGCTGAGAGATCGTGCTGAGGCCATTCAGGCACACAAACAGGCGCTCATCATTCAGATCCAACCTGCTTTGAGTACTGTCAGACACAGCTCCGCATTTTCACAGCCACAGGACGTTGACCAGCTGTTTCAGACTGCTGTGGGCAAATTTGCTGAGCTGCTTCAGAGCCTCACAGACTCTGCACAACAGCTGCCTGAGGATGCAAGCAGCAGCGGCTCTACTGCATGGGACACTGCAGCTTTCAAAGTCAACACCATTTATGCTGTGCTAGCCACCTGCTTCAACGCCTCAGCAGATGCAACCGCATACTCAACTGATGTTGGAGCAGACGTGCATGCAGACAGTGACGTTCTAGACAGATGCTTGCTGCTGCTTTCAAGCTCATTTGAAGCAGCAACAGAAGCTTGGACACACGCAAATGTCTTGCCAAGACTATTGCATCAGCTCAAAGCCACATCTGCTGACAGCACTGTTGAGACAGAGCAAGACGAGCGTGGCCTTGCCAATGGCAATACGGATGCTCTACTGCAAGATTTGGATAGCCTGAGTTTGCAAGATGCAGCACTGACCACAGACTTACCTAGGCCCAATGCAAGACAAGGTCAATCAGCTGATCTTGTGCCCTGTAACATTGACGACGTTGATTGTCTTCTTGAGGCAACAGGTGAGACCCTGGAGTGGCCTCCTGAAAGCGTAGATCAGACCTTGGAGTCAGGCCTTCAGTCTGCAGATCAGACCCTGGAGTCAGGGCTGGAGACTGATGCTGATAGCCAGCAGGCAGATCTTTTCACAGCAAAAGGAGAACTGGTACCCTACAGCGGCTTTGATGAGGCCCTTGCGGGTGCTGATGAGACTCTTGAGGACCTTTCTGAGTCCCCAAAAGACAGCGCCAGCATCTCAATATGCGCAGACAACAGCGGCAGTGACCAGGGAGATGAAGCGCAGCAGGCTGGCTCCTCTCAGTCAGAGCGCCTGTCCTCTGCCGTGCTCCAGTACCTTCACTGTGCTGGAGCAGTGGCCACAGCTGAGCAACAGGAAGCTGCTGTGGCTGCTGCTCAGGCTGATCTCAACTCAAAGGCTGAGGTGCTGCAGACAGGCCAGCTGCTGGTAGCTTTTGAGTGGGTGCATGAGCCTGAGCTTGTCAAGGGGTTGCAGGAAGGCCTTGGTCAGCCGCTCACCATCTCACCCAAGGTATTTCATGCTGCTCTGTCTTGACAAAAATGACAGCAGATGCCACGAAAGCAATTGCATTGTGAGTCATGCTACCTGCTTTGTCTGTGCTGGCAGTCGTTGTGTGCAAGGTCAGGCAGTTGCAGACACCATGGCTCATTGCTATATATGCTGTGTCAGCTGTCATACTCAGAGTAAGCCCTGCATCTGATGCTATCAGACCGACCTTCAAAGATGGCTGTTGACCTGATGAACATGTCACAGCAAGGACTGCCAGCACAGACGACTTACTCCAGGCAGTGCATGAGGGAGTCTCATGCTTCTGAAACTGCTTGGGCTCAAAAGCCTCTGCTCAAGTGCTGAGCATGCACTGCAGGATCCAAGAGCAGAGCCCAACTGGTCCCTCAGCATACGCCGCAGCCAAGTCTTGCACGCCTTGGAGTCCTGCTTGGCTGTTCTGTCTGGTGCTGAGGACGCCTATCTGGCATGGCGCCAGGCATCGGCACAAACTGAAGCTCAGCTACACAGGCTCCTGGCATCTGGACGACAACACAGCGCTGCACTTGACCAGGTGTGACATGTAGTCAGCAAGCATCAAACATATGTACTTCGTGATCAAGCAGCATGGCAACTACAGCTACTCTGCAATGCACTGCCTGCAAATCTGATTGTCACAGCAGCTGAATCAGGCACTACAGCCGCTTTGTTGACTCAGGCCTATGGCTGCCTCATGCGCTGACAGCATGAGGCTGATGGTGATGCTCATGTCAATTCACAGCAGGATCTTAACAAAAGACTCACGCTGTTACAGCTCTTCAACGGGCGAAGGCAATGGCTGAATGGCTGTGATGACATGGCTGGCTGGGTGGAGCGCACAGCTCAGGGCGTGCTCCAGCTAGAGCGGTCTCGGGAGGGGCTCATGTGGTCACAGGCTAGTGGCATTGATGAAACTGCATTTGCAGACTGCCAAGCCCTCCTGCAACAGAGGCAGTACCTGGCCTCTACAGTGGAGTCTACGCAGCTGGAGGTGTGCCCCTGCCTATCCCTTTCAGAGTTGAGCACTGTTGTCTACCTGTGTTGTTCTGCTGTGATTTTGTGCAAGGTGGTTTCATGCTTGCACACCAGTCGTTACGTGGGCACAAGCCTGTGCACACATTCCCAGTCAATGCTGTCTGGTAGCCCACAAGCTGCAGGCAAAGCCATCAGAATGTCTTGTTGCTGAGAAATGCTGTAGGGTGCTTGGCAGTCTTTACCATGATATTAAGCAGACTGCTGCAAGCCAATGCACATACACAACATGTGCATTGGCGTGGAGCAGTCTGCTTTCTCTGTCAGCACAAGACAGCAAAATATGATGCAAACACAGACTGCTCCCTGGCCCAGCAGGAGCTACCTCAGCTGCAGCAGCGCACCAGCAAAGTGTGTCAATGAAAAATCAGCTTATGTATTTTCCACACATGACATAACGTGCACACAGCTACTATTTGCTTGCAACAGGTGACCCTGGCGCAGCAAGAGCTGCCTCAGTTGCAGCAGCAGGCCTCACAGGCCGCAGCCCAGCTGGGCCCAGCACAGGCAGAGGAGAAGCGCCTTGGACAGCGCTTTGCCCAGCAGGCACCCAAACTGGTACAGGCTGCTGAGGCCTTGCTGCAGCCTGTCAAGGACTGCCAGGCTGCAGCCCTTGCTTCACAACCAACTCTGGAGCAGACACAGGCAGCGCTGCACGCTGTCCTCCCTCAGCTACAGGTAGCAATCACGTGCATGAAGTCTGGACGGCCAACAGGCGTTGTGATCTGTCCATCAGTGCGCCTGGCTGGCTGTTGTCTCTGGCAGACAGCAGCTTGACATGCAAATTGGGTTGATATGGGTCACAAGCTACATGCAAGACTGCATGCTGATGAGCTTGCATCCCTGAAGTTTGCATGCACTTGGCCGACAAGTTGATTTCTAGCAAACACTATGCTGCATATGCCTGCATGTGTTCAGTGTCAACATGACTTATGTCACCACCAAACGCCTATCAACCCACAAGTCTCATAAGCTTGGTCTTGTGTTCAAGCAGGGCTCAAATGCAGCCCAGGCAATGCGTGACAGCCTCAAGTCCACCCACAGCATGCTTGTCAGCAGCCATCAGCATGCAGTATCAGTTGAGAAGCTTCATGCCCAGATGACATCTGCTATTGAAGCGTCTTTGTACGGCAATCCCAACATGCAGCAGTGCCCAGCCCCAGGCAAGAAGCCCAACAAGGGCGTCTCCAAGTCCAAAAGGGCTGCTCTGGTCCTGGATGCCATGCAGCCCTTGCTCACAACAGCCCTTGAGCAGGTACAGTCTACATGCCTAATTGCTGGATGTAAAACTCTGCCTGGAAAGCCTCCAATGAATGAACGTGATGAGTTGCGTCATTGGATTTTGACCAGGTTATAATGTGGCAGCTGACAAGAAGCCCTGATGCATCTTGCCATGCCAGCCAGAAAACGGTGGCTGACTTGTGAGGTACATAAGCAGACACTGGCTGGCCACAAGCCAGTGTTGTCCACAAGCAAGTTTTGTCCGGTGCAATGCTTATTTTGGTTCCTCAGGGTCAGCCATTGTGCATGTCCTTCCATGATCTGACTCTCCAGCAGCTTTGCAGCAGCTGGCAAGTTAGCTGGACTCATGTCAAGCTGATGACTGTGCTGCCATGATCATGGCGAAACAGGTCATGGCTGCTTTATTCAGCTGAACATCACTGTTGCAGCTGACTATCTCAAGCGCATTTTAGTGGCATTAGTTCAAGCTTAACCTTATGTGCTGTCAGCTGTTTGATGGAAAGTGTTAAAAGCATCTGTAACGCTGTTTGTGGTTTGAAGTAGGCACAGTCTCCTGGCATGGCAGCACCACAGCTTCAGGATTTGGCTGATGCTGTCAAGGTGCTTCCTCAGCAAGCAAAGGCTGTAGCAGACGGTATCCAGCAGGTACAGCACATTCCTGCAGGCTTGCTGCACATGTCAGCAGGTCAAACTCGGTAACTCTGCTGTCATGCCCCCCAAAGTGTATGGTCAGATCCCATCTTAATAGATCGATGCTCAGGCATTGCATCAGCTGTCTGCAGAGCCCAAGTTTTCATCCAATTTGCTTGCTGTACAAAGTTTATTCACAGTGGTTGTTACAATGCTTGCACGGCATGTGAAAGTGGATCAGATGGTGCAGCCAGGGATTGATGTTGTCATATGTTGTTGCATGCCATTTCAAAGATCTGAACAAGCCTGGCATGCAGGCATACCAGACCACAGGGCTTCAACCAGTCGGCACAGCCTTAGCATCAGAAGCAGATGCACAGCCAGATCCCTCTGAAGCCACATCAAGCCTGCCACCACCCACGCAAACCCCTGCTGCTGCTGACATGCCTGATGCCAACGTCACTGGCTCAAGCTCCCAATCAGATCAAGCAGCTCTTGCTCAAGCACCCAGAGATGATCTTGAGCAGGACTCAAAGGCTGGCCTGAAAGCAGGCGTGCAGGCTGATGTCCTCAAGGATGGTGCTGTTTCTGTTGGTAATCAAACGCAGAATGAGGAGGCGGTCAGGGCTCAGCGGCTCGCCTTTGCCCGGGCAACTCTTGATAGCTTCAATTGGAAGCTGTCTGGACAAGACATTGAGGGCAAGGCTGAGTGTGATGTGCAGGAGCATGTTGACTGTTTGATCAAGCAAGCAACTAGCATGGAAAATCTGTGTCAAATGTATGAGGGCTGGACTGCCTGGATCTGATTACAATAACAGTTGTTGCAGCAGTATGTCATCCAGTGAATGATGCGCGAACCATGTTGTTGTAAAGTCTTAGAGATGGATTCGCGGTTTGCAATGATGGCTGCATGTTCTGTTTGTTTGGTAGCAAATGCATTAACCTGAGCTCATAGAATACGACATACAGTGCACTGCATGCCCGGCCACCTGCATCGATCACCACATCGGTAGAGCTGGATGACACCAGATGCTGCAAATAGCAGCCAACTCATTTCCCATTGGCAAGGCAGATGCAAGCTTACTGTGGGCCTGAAATTTCAAGCTACACTTGTCACTTTCTTGCAGCACTTGACAAGTATGAAACAGCATGTCGATTGCTATGATTGGTTCAGTGTCAAAATTGGCATGAGCACTATAACTCGGGACTGTCAGAGGCTGCTGTGCCACAGCAAAACTGCAATTTGACTGCTTGATTGATCTGAAAAGTCTGCAATTTGGGCGATTGCGACAGGAGAGCATTTGCAATCAGCAATAGAGCTCGAAAATTGATGGCAACCCAGAGCTCCAGGAACATGGTACTCCTGGCACAGCTTAAGCCAACTTTTAAAGCTTGTGCAGAAGCTGCTATTCCTTCTGTGACTGCACACCCCTGCCCAGCTGCTGAGTGCATCACAGTCTATTGCCATCTGCGTAGACATTTTTGTGACTGCACTGCCTGTGTAGGTTCAATCTGGGTTGCCAGACATTGCTGGCTGTTGCTGCTGTTGTTGTACAGCCCCATTGCTGCCTTGTGCTTGAATCACTTTCCTGATTCCCTCATACCCTTCAGCCTCCAAGATGTCTGCGATGCTGATGCCACCGCTCAGGATGATCTTGCCAGATTCCATCACATGCACCTGATCTGGCTTGATCAGATTCAACAACCTCTGCAAGACAGACAGCTTTTGTCAGACAGCGTTTCATGTTAAAGCATGGGACTTAGTGCCCTCAGAAAGCAGCATGCAAGAAATAGCAGCAGCAGCCAAGGTGTTTTCTGAGAGCAGTTGCAGGCATTGGTTCAGCATCTACTTGCTGCTACTTGCTGAAGCACAACTCCTGCTGACAAGCATAGTCACCAGACTATAAGCAGAGTCAAGAGATGTCAGCAATGTACCTTGTAATGTGTGACCATGACAGTGGCAGTTTCAGGCTTGGTGAGGCCGTTCACTGCGGATGCTACATCTTTGAGTGCGTCTATATCCAGTCCTGAGTCTATCTCATCCAGAATGGACAGCTCAGCGTCCAACACAGACATTTGCAAAATCTCATTTCGCTTCTTTTCTCCACCTGCATCAGAATGTGGCTTGTTTTGCCAATTTTGCTAACGGCATGCAGCATTGTTTTGCCAGCTATTCTGACACTGCCTTAATGCAGATTGGCTTCCAAATGCCAGGTGTGCTGTAAGAACAAGCTATGATTTCTGGCACAGGGATTAATGTTGGCCTACTCCCATTTGCAACATACGTACACAGACGCGTGCATCTGATGCATACAGGACGAGAAGGCATGGAAAACAGGATGCAACCACCAACATGTTGTGCAAGTGATTGCTGATGCAGTATTCATGTTGTACCTGAGAAGCCTTCATTTACATTGCGATCCAGAAAGCTTGCATCCATATTCAGACTTTGTAGCTGCATAGGCACACAGACTCAATGACAGGTAAAAGTGCAAATGATCACAGCAGTGTCAGTCAGACATTTGAGAACCTGCCCAGAACCTGCAGACAAGCTTTTGGCATGCTACCTTTGGCGTGATAAAGCCATAGAACTCTAGAGGATCTAGTTCAGGCACGCCTTGTGCTGCTCTCCTGGCATTTGCAGACATACGCAGAAACTCCGCATTCGAGACACCAGGCACTTCTATGGGACTTTGGAAAGACATGAACAGGCCTGAGCGAGCCCTCTCTTCAGGCTCAAGATCAAGTAGATTCTGCCCTTTGTATGTGGCTGCACAGACAGAGCTTCTGTGTTGCTAACTGCATTTGCAGCAGTAGGCGGTGCTAAGAACTCTAGTGACAACTGCTTACCTGTGCCAGCAGTGACCTCGTAGTCTGGATGTCCAACAAGGACTTTCGACAATGTTGACTTGCCAGAGCCATTTGTTCCCATGATAGCATGTGTCTCGCCTTTCTTGACGGTCAGGTCAACCCCTCTCAAAATATGCTCGCCAGTCGCTGCTACGCGGGCCTCTAGGCCTCGGACTTCTAGCATGACATCGCCAGAGGCACATCTCACGCTCACAGCCCTATGGCATCGCTGAGTGAGACGCAACGGCCGTCGCGCAAAGGAGCTATGACTTTGCGGCACTAGCTGCGCGTGCCCGAAGGCATAGGTTTGCATGCTGACGGCTGTGCTCACAACATCAGTCGCACGAAAGGTTACCGAGCGTCAAGAGCCGCGCTGTGACGCTATGTCGGTATGATAGCAGAAGCGGTTGCGGTTTTGACTAAAGATTGCAGTCAACAGAGTCGAGTCGAGACGAAGGACATCAAGCACTGCAGCATGCAGCTCTTGGACGCATCATGCTTGACATTGCGGGAGTCACCACCGCAGCATCAGCGACTCAAGCTCAAACTGCTACTGCATGCATGTCAGCTTTGGCTCGAGACTGTACAGCTCCCAATTAACTCAGTGTGGCTGCGTACAACGTGTTTTGCCCGGTTGCACAGCACCACTCCGGTCTCTTTGGAAGGGATATAGAGCGTCTCGAAGCCGCGCTTGCACCTGTTGTTGCACATCTGAGGTCACAGCAGCACATCAGCTGTTGGATCGCTTCTGGCAAGTAAGTCAGACGGAACTTCTGCAGAAGCCATGCACTCTCGTGCATCGAAACGGGCATGGCTGAATAACTTTGCACCAGCAGTGCTTTCGAGCACCTGATTCTGCAGGCCAGAGGTGTTGCCGATGCTCAGCAACGACAGATCCTGGTGGACGCTGCTTCATTGCAGCCTGCAACAGCATCAAACAGCAGCAGTGCTTTCAGCTCCGACTTGCCTGGAATCAATGACTTCTGGAAGCTGCATGATGGGGCTGTTGATGTGCCCAAGGTCAGCCAAAGAATCAGCTTCACACCTCAAGCACCTGATGCTGACCCAATTGCATGTTCAATTGAGATGTCACTGCAGGTTGCAGAAGCTTCACAGCAGCTGATACAGCTACAGCAGCTTTTGGGCAGTCAGGATGATGTGGATATTGTATGGATGCTCACCCGAGAGCCAGGGTACAGCTCTCAGCCTCATCATGTGGTACAGACATGTGATCAAAATGCTGCATTTGCTGCTGTTGGGGGCGATTTTGACATGCATCAAGTTGAGAACTGCAATTGCACTTCTGCATGCAACTTTGCAATGACATTACATCCACTGCATTTAGAAGAGCAAGTCAAGTCATGTTGCAACCAAAATGGCAGCTCTGATCACGCCAAAAATGTTGCAACAGGTCACTTGAGCACAACACATTCAGCAAGCATGTGGCAAATGCTTGTCTCCAGTGCTGCAGGCTATTGACGCCTGAACTGGATTAAATTGCATCAGCTTGATGACATGAACAAGGCAATTTACTGCCAGAAACCAATTGCAACATGTCATTTGAGCAAAATAAAGACCAGCAAGCATGTGAACAGTGCCTCAGCGACAGACCATTTTTGTCTCAAATGCTGCAGGCTGTTGACTGCAGACACTAGACATCTGATATCCAGGCTTCTGGCCATGAGACTGGCAGCAGAGTCCACCAATGTCAATGTCATCAAGGAAATCAAGGATGCAGCGCATGCGCAATAGCCTATTTAGCATGAGGGCAGTGCCTCACTGCCTGTTTTTGGTGCTGCAGGCTGTTGACAGCAGACATTTGCCATCTGACCTCCAGGCTTCTGGCCATGAGACTGGCAGCAGAGTCCACTGATGTCAACGTCATTCAGGTCATTAAGGACGCAGCAAATGAGCGATAACCTGATCAGCATGAGTCTTTGGTGCTGCAGGCTGTTGACCGCAGACATTGGCCATTTGACGTCAAGACTGCTGGCCATGAGGCTTGCAGCAGAGTCTCACTGATGTCAATGTCACCAAGGTCATTGAGGACGCAGCAAATGAGCAATAGCCTAACCAGCATGAGGGCAGTGGCTCACTGCCTGTCTGTGGTGCTGCAGGTTGTTAACAGCAGACATTGGCCATCTGACCTCCAGGCTTCTGGCCATGAGGCTTGCAGCAGAATCTACTGATGTGAATGTCATCAAGGTGGTTGAGGAGCATCCCTCACTGCTGCTGCAGCAGATCTTCACTGTAGATCAGCAGGTATGCACGCAGAGACAAGTTTCTTTGTGCTTTGTTGCATACACAGATTTTCAGCAGTGTACACTGCTGTGGATGTCATCAAGGTTGTTGAGGAGCGTCCCTGCAGCAGATCTTCACTGTGATCAGCAGGTATGCTCAATGGGACAGTGGCATTCTCACATTGTGGCACTGCTTTGAGATGGAGAATTGCTGTTTTGACAAAGTAGCATTGGATGGCACTTTGGTGCATAAAATTGTGAGACACAAGTTGTGAGCAGCAATGCAAATCACAGCACATGGCTCCTGAAGCGGCCCACTGCAGCTCGACCGCCACAAAAGACACCCCTCTCAAAATATTGCATATACATGTGTTTGTGCATGAAAGCATGCCTGATACAGTCAATTTCTCTTCATAAGGAGTGCTTCGGTCATGCAGATAACTGTCCTTATGTCTTGTTATCCATACTGTGAGGTGTCATTGCAGTCAGCATACCGCAATTGACTCCCAAGGATACCGTCCTCTGATCAACTATGTCCTTACACCAAGTGTCCGCACCAGGAGACGTTACTGTACCTCACATTGCTGCAGGAGAATGGAGCTGACAGGGTGAAGGCTTGGCAGCATGGCCTGGTGTCTGATGGGCAGCTTGAATGGGACAAGCACTGTCTGCAGCTAGTTCAGTATGCTCAACAGCATAGAGATGCTCACATTGGGTACAGAGATGGTGATGATCCTGATCTTGTCCGCTGGGCCAAGAAGCAGAGGCATGCCCACAAAGAGGGGACTCTATTGACTAGCAGGTCTGTGACAAAGTTACTCATGCCGCCGGCTTGTATAGTTCACAGCCTATGTGGCCTTTTGTCAAACTTGTTTTGCTCATGCACTGTGGTACATGGGTTTGTCAGGTTTCATATGTTGTGTCCAGAACTAAGGCAACCCTTGCTTATGCTTTATGTGAAAACGGTGTCTGCAGCTATGTGATCTGCTCTTTCAAAATGGCATGAGGTCTGAAGTGCGTGCTGCATGTTGTGTCAGATTTGGTGATGTCATTACTGGCCAGTGGGGGCAGCTGCTTTGCATGCTGCAGTGTTTGCAAGTGAACTTGAGGCGCATCAACAGCTTCTGTGATGCCATCAAATGGTATGTGGCCAGCATCTTACTTAGTTGACATTTTCATGCTGACGCTTTGCAGGGCACAACAGCTGCAAGAGCTGGGCTTTGAGCTGGATGATGAGTCAGCTGAGTGGATGCGCTGGTTCAATGAAGTCAAGCTGCACAATCAATTGCAAGGCCATAGCTGCCCAGGGCCTTTAACCACAGGCACTTCGTTCATGCTGACAAATTGGTGAGGTCTGATGCATATCCTTCATTCACGCTGGCAAACTGTTGCGTTTCGTTGAGGTCACTGCCCAGGCCCTTCAACCAACCCTAAGGATTTCATTTATACTGGCAACCTGGTGAGATGTGTTGAATGCACTGCCCACGCCTTTGAACTACTATATCATCACTGAGTCCTATGAGTCATGCAGGCTCACAGTCTGGTCAGATCTGGTGCTCTACTATAGCCTAAATTATAATGCATGCTTTGTGCAGAAAGGCTGCACAGCCATGCATCTTCAGACAGACGGCAACTCAGACACTGCCATGATCTGACATACAGTCTGCATTGATGTGGCACGCTTGTGTAGCTGGGCAATCCAGATGAACCTTACCCACATTACAAAAGTTTCCAAAAATAAATAAATATTGAGGCTTGTCAATACTTTGCTGCTGCATATCATGCAGTTCACATGATCATGTTGTGTTCTGACGATGCACTAATGTTCCTGTGCTTGTCACCTGTTGGTGGCCTTAAGCAGGTTTGATTTGCGGCTGATCAGGCACCTGCAATTGCTTGCGCCAGTTGTACTCAATCATGCGGCCTCCTTTTGTATGCAAACTTATTTAAGAGGGCTCAATATACGTTGCCTGCCAGGGCTGATGCAAGCAGAGATGACTGCAGATGACATGCTACATACCACTTGATGACCCTGTCTTGCCATACTTCCAAACTTGTTTGTGCCTTGTCACGCAGGTGTAGCGTGCAGAGGGTGGCAAAACGAGCAAGAGTCATGCTGCCTGAGAGAGAGGCCTTACTAAACAGCATTGAGTTTGACTGGACCTGTGCTGATGCATTGTCATGAACGTACCTGCACACAATTGTGGACGAGAGTAACTTCAAAGAGAGTGGTGCCAGAGTCATTGCTTCAAGACACCTTTAGAGCTGTGTTAGATGAACTTTTGATTGGCGTTTCAGTGTTACAAGTGCCTGACTTCAGATGACTGCTTCAACCTGATAGTCCCCAGGTGCTACCTAGTCAGTCAGTGAGTGGTCGTCACCCACAGCAACTTTACTCTCCTTTTTCGAAAAGAAGACTGTATACACAGTAGTAAGCATGTGAGGTATTTGACGGGAGTGATTGACATTAATAATTTATGATAAATTGTATCTTTCTGTATGTTGACATGTACTGAAGGCATCAGCGTGCTCTGCCTTTTCTGCCTATGACACAAGGACAAAGCCTTCCGCGTTGATGACTGCATCAGTAGCTTCAGCTGTGAATTGCTGCCAACTGCACCAGCAAATGTCTGGTGCTGAGCCTGTGTTCCCCACATTCCCTTGATTGCGGAACCGCGCATGCAGCAGGATGATTGGATGATTTGTGTACTCCCCTGCGCATCAGTACGGGAGCGCGCACTGCCCATGATCTGCACTGGCAAGACCTCATGGCGTGCACGCCCCCGTCAATGCTTAAGGGTGGCACTGCACAAGCACCTCAATCAACCATCTGACTTGCAAAACTGGTCCTTGGGGTTCATTTGACCCAGGTCAGACAGTTTAGCCCTCATAAGCCATCTGCCAGAAGGCCCGTTCATGCTCAGCAATCTTGCCACATGCTTCAATGGCCGCGTCCTTTTCTGCCTGTACATGCACCAGCAGATGTCTGGACATAACCGCTCAGGATATTGCACTCAATTGTTTGCAGTGACTTACGCGCTGCTTAGACCGAATCGTCAAGCATCCGAGCTGTACATGTCGCAGTGCTGCTGTAACTTGTACCTGACTAGCTTGTTGCAGTGCACTGTCTACTAGTTTCTCCAATGACTTGCAGTAATCACCAAAACCTCCAGAGCCCCATCGATCAGCGTAATGCTTGTAGGCATCAGCAGTAGGGATAGCATTCTGCCACGCCTGCAGGCCATTTGGCAGGTGAGCACAAATGAGGAAGCAAGTGTTTTGGAGACAAGTGCAAAACATGCAAAAAGATCAGGGGATAAATGATAGACTGTGAGCAGCATCAAGGTCATAGGTGCTTGCAAGCAAGGTTGTCGTAGAGGGACCTGATAGTAGGCTTGCTCGATGCTCCAAAAGATCATAGCTTGCACTGGGTATGTTTGCTGGGCAGCTTGCTGCATATACTGGCAAAAGCTCTGGTTGGCTGGCTGCTGTTGTGCATCCAGGCTGATCTTGCGTTTGTCAGCTTCCTCCTGCGACCCCAGTCACTAATTAGCTTGAGGCAACTGGTATGTCAGCATTGACTCTGCGAATACCTGGAACCATTTCAATTCACCCCTCAATGCTTCCAACCCCCCAAGCAGTGTGTCGAAGTCTCTGTACGGAGCCTTTGACAGCAAGTTGGCTGCAAGTCGGGTGAATTCCCTCGCAAAGCTGTAGTCTTGCACCAGCCAGGTATCAAACTGCGATTTCTGCAGCGTGCCGTCTTTGCAGTCGGCGAGGAACTGGTGCTTGATTGCCAGCTCCCAAGCGGCTTTATGCTTGGAGAAGGCCTGTGCACATGACATCACTGATCAGGATCTGTTCCAAGCGTCAGTCGCTACAGCCTAGAACAACACCTCACATGCGCAAGGTCAGCGCAACGCAATGCATTGCAGCTCAGCAAACTTGTTCAAGCGTGATAAGAGCTGGGAGTCTGAGGAAGTGACATTTGCAAATGGGCAATGCTGATGCTGTTGCATGCAGAATTGCAGATGGCCACAGAGTACATGCTGTACAGCATGCAAGTCATCATCAAGATGCGATCCTGAATTTCTCTGTCAAGCTCAGCACCAGCCTGCAAATATGGCATAGACTGTCAAGCTATCTCGCGTAGCAAGTAGTTGTTGACATAAATATAAGCAGTCCATGTGCTATGACAAACACACAGCGATTTGATGATTTAGTGCATGAATTGAAGGATTTTGTAGTCTCAGATTCGCCACATAATAGCTGCAGCTTTTGTTACTTCTGATGATCAAAGTTACGTAAGTTGCCAGGAGTTCGAAATCTAGGATGCTGCAGTGAAATTGGCAAGCTGGCATCAGGACTTGGCAATGTGCAAAACATCTCACTGTGAAGTTTATGAAGTATATTGGTACAGCTGCAATGTTGACACCTCAGACCCAAAAGACCCTGTCGTGACCTAAGAGACCACTGAGTAAGACCCAACCCAACCCAACTTATGGAGGGTTCTTGGAAGTGCAAATTGCAGCAAGATTGCACAAGCTGTGACATGAATCTCTCAGCATTGCCTGTCACTGTGCAGCGTAAAATCGCGTTGCTGCTAGATCAGCCTGAAGCGACAAGCAATGCCGACCACGCCAAACCCAGTGCCGCTGATTTCTCAGCTGATCAGGCACCAATCCCAGCACAGCAAGCAGACAAACTGAGTGATACTTCAACAAGTGGTTGGGAACTAGCTTGTCCGCTGGACGATGTCATCCGACAGTTGCGCAGCCCGAAAGGATCGAAGGTGTTGTCGAGAGCCTTCGCAAATAACAAGTTGCAGGCAAGAGAAGGGTGTTCTTTTGCTGCTTATGAACGGGGCCGGGCTGCATTTCGTGTACATGGTGCAAGACTGTTGTCGCAGGCGTGTAGAGCAGAAGCTGAGGCCGTCTTGCATAATGCAGTTCATGCTGGACTGGGCGGAGGAAAGCCTCTTCAAGCTTGGAAAGACACTAAGGTGATCATGTAGCTGCTGATTTCAATCATCTTATAACCAAATGGTCAATGGCCTCCAATTGTCTCACGTCCTGACTTGCTGCTATGCAGAGCTGTCTCACAAAGACAGCCTGTCATAATATGCTTGACCTTCTTTATCTGCTTCTCAGGCTCGAGGTGATCAGATGGTCTGGCTTAAACGCCAGCAGCAAGCAGAGGCTGGGCACACAGCCTTGATCGGGCTCATGGATGCCATTTTGCAGCTGCAGCAAGGTCAAAACCCCAAAGTGCTTGATGAGATCTGATACTACACGAGCAAGAAAGCTGCTGCTTTCCATGGCTGCATGTTGTGCTGTGTGACTCAGAGCAGATGCGGCAGCAGCCTGAATAAAAGCAGATCTGGTTGATGACATATGCAAGATGGCTGACTCCCAAGTGACCCCACCAACCAAAGCCTGCTATGCATGACCAAGTGACTGACATGTAAGCTTTTCCAGGGTTGGCTGGCAGCTTTGATGTGCTTGGGCCCCCCTCCTTCCAGTTGGCCAGATATCCTGGCAATGGTGCACGCTATGTGCGCCATGCTGATGCGTCACCATCATCTCCAGCTCGCACCCTCACAGCCATCTACTATTTGAACCCTGGTGAGCGCTGTACAGTTCTGCTTGCATCGGAAAGCTGGACTGATCTTTTGCCATGGCTTCCTGCCTGTACGATGGTAGTCACAAAGCATCTCCTGTTGTTGTTGCATGTTTTCAACAAACTGCCTTGGGTGCACGCTGGATGGTTCATTGAGAACACCAGCATGATTAACAACCGCATGGGTATGCAGCTGGGGTCGTACTTCATTCCCAAGGGGACAGGGCTGCACATCAAGTTGTGGGCATTTGTCCATGCAAGACTCATCAAATGTGTTTACTATGCTTCCAACAGCAAGCCTTTCACTTGACGCAACCCAAATGCACGTCTGCGGGGATGTGCAGACTGGGACAGCAAATTACATGGAGGGCAGCTGTGCATATACCATAAGCCACCAGAGGTTGGCAGCAGTGCATGTGAAGAGCAGGCAACCGTAGTGACACCTGCTGGGGACATGCTTGTGGTCTTTGACAGCCATCTGGAGCATGAGGTGTTTCCAAGCTTTGCTGATAGGTACTGAGTCAGCCTGTCACTCATGTGTCTCTCCTGGCATGTTTTGCTGGTGTAGTTTGGCAGACATTGTGCAACATTGACTTGATCAACTCTCAGCATATCTTGGTTCTAAGGTTCTGAGGGGTCCCAAGTTTTGGTCAACATGCCTTGAGGAATTGAGTCACAGATCAAAGACATTCATCTTGCTGTCTTGCAGCCATAAAAGCACCTGCAGCTGCAACAGTGTATGCTCTACCTACCATCAGCTTACCTGCCATTAAGTTGCCAGTTGTGAGTTAGAAAGCTATGTCCAGACACAAGCACTTGCTGGACTGCAGGTATGCTTTGACAATCTGGTTTTCACGTCAGCAGCAACCAAGTCTGCCAAAGCAGAAAGCTGATCGACACCTTTCACAACAATGCAGATCTCCGCCTTTGCATGCCTTGCAACAGCCATCGCAGCACAGCACACAAGCTCAGCAACTCCACAATGTGGCTGCTACCCGTAGAGCATCTGTTGACAGAGCTCAAACTCAAGCCCTACCATCAGAGCTGCCAAACTCTCACATGCAGCATGTGCCACTGCCACAACATAAGGCCAGCAACTCCACCAACAGTGCTGGGTATGCTCAGCACAGCAACAAACCTGCAATGCTGACTAGTCCAGCAGCGGCGACCAGCTCAGGAATCAGCAACAGCCATAATCAGGCTAGCGCTGTGCCACAAGCAGGCACCAGCAGCCACAGTCCACATGAGACAACACACCTCAGCCCAGACAGGCAGTCAATTCTCAAGGGCGCTTCTTGTTCAGACAGCTCCAGCAATGTGTCGCAAGCAAGCGATGACCAGATGCAAGACAGACTGTCCAGTCATCATCTAGCATCATCTCAAAAAACATGCCAAACTCAGTCTGATGGGCTAGCGCGACCTTTGCATAATGGACATCACAGTGAGTACCATGCAAGAGCAACAACTGTGCAGGGTCAAATGAACAAACCAGGCTGCATCTTTGTGTCCATAGCTGCTTATCGGGACCCTGAGTGTCAGTGGACCATTTGTGATCTGTTCAAGCAAGCTGAAAGGCCAGAAGCTATCACTGTTGGGGTGGTTTGGCAAGTGGATGCGGTTGAGGACGCTGACTTTGTGCGCGTTGCTGGTGCCAACAAAAGACTTCAGCAAGTAAGCAGACTCCATGCAGTGCCCACTAGCCACAGCTCCTTCTTTCTATATGTACAAATGACTGTGACTTAACGTGTCATTTCAGACAGGTGCCTCAGCATGCTTTGGTCTTTCATTGCTTGTGGAGCAGGCTGTCAATCATGTATCTGCAGATTGCACACCAAAGCCACATGATATCCACCTCCAGTTATATGTTTGCCTGGAGACGCAACATTGTTGACATGGTCAGGTGAACACATGTTGCCGGCACGCCAAGCAGGTTGTAATCACAATGTCAGCCCTAGCTTATCTGTACGGTGCACCTCTGCAGCAGTGTTTTGTAAACCTTATGAACACTACAACACAGACTTCCTACGACAATGCAAATACTGCAGATGCGGGAGGTGCGTATACCCTGGCAGGAGGCCACAGGACCTTGCAAAGCCAGAAATCTAGCACAGCAGCTATGGCAGGGCGAAGAGTTCTTCCTCCAGATTGACTCTCACATGCGCTTTGTGCCTGGCTGGGATGTCAAGCTTTTACGGATGCTGATCCAAGCTGAGCAAATGTCGACATATGGCAAAGCTGTCGTGTCTTGCTACCCGACAGCATATGAGGTAAGATCCTGTGCTGTGTTTGTCTACATGACTGATGACGCAGATGCTGTACCAAGCCAAGCAGATGTCTATTTATGGCAAGGCTATCGTGTCTTCATACCCGCCAGCATGTAAATGAGTAGGCCTTTTGCTCTGTACCTGGCTAGGATTTCAAGCTTGTACAGATGCTATTTTAAGCTGAGCGCAGGACATCTTATACCAAGGCTGTTGTGTCTTCATTCCCACCAGCATATGGGGTACTGCCTGCTGCTATGCAGGCTGATCAGCATACATTATCATCATACACAATTTTGACAAGCTGATATGACTGATGTCATTTGTGTTGCCATCATCAGTCTTTGTCATCAGGATGTGTGCTGGAGGCAGCAGCATTTTGGTAGTGGTTGGCTCACGCTGCATGCATTTACTTTGTGTGAAGTAATTGAAAGAAAATGCTGCATGGTTATGTGAACAGACTCAGCTGCGTGTCTGGACTTCCACAACTGCCAGCAGCTTGACCAAAAGTTCAGTTTACCTCACACTGTGGCTGATGTAGTACATGCCCAATGGTGTTGGTGTTGCAACAGCACCCAGTGTAGGAATGCAGGGTGATGAACAGACCAGAATAATGACTGATGCATTGTCCAGATGAGGGCATAGTTGCTCAACAGAAAGTGCAATGCCGTCTTTCCACACCCATGCTTGTTCAGCGACTCCCACCCATGTCTGCGCAGGAGGAGGGTGCATGTGCCTCTTTGCCTCCCATCATGGATTTGACAGTCTTGGTGGCACAGCAATAAAATGATGTTGGCATGCTGAGACTGGCAGGCTAGGCGGCGTGCACTGCATGCTTCCCGCAGCCTTCTGGGCTGCCAACTTCATGCTTGCCAGAGCAACTCAACTCTGCTGTTTCTATGCAGGGGAGGGGTGCATCAGCTTGTTTGCCTGCCAGCTTACACCTTGTTGTCACGCTGAATTGACTGCAGGGAGAGGGCGCATCAGCTTCTCTGCCTCCTCAGCTTAAATCCTACAGTCATGGTGGCACAGTGCTGGGATGACAACGGCATTCTAAGGTTGGCAAGCAAAGCTGTACCTGCCAAGATGTGTTCCTTCAATGTCGAGAACTGTAAAACTTTACAGCACCCCCAAAACAAAGAAGAGACTGGCATGACTTTTGTTAACCACGCTGATGTAGGGTAAGGGTGCATCAGCTTCTTTGCCGCCAAGTCTAGATCCAACGGTGATGGTGGCACAGCGCTGGGATGATGACGGCATGCTGAGGTTGGCAGGCAAAGCTGTACCAGCAAGCCCAACTCCAGGAGTGGTCCCGGCTGTCTTCTGGGCTGCTGGTGTCAGTTTCAGTAGGGCTGAGCTGCATATTGAGGTAAAGCATTGAAGCATATTGATTCTGTCAAGTGTGTTGTTTCCTAGGCTTGCAGAAGTGGCTTTTGCCATGCCTTGGGTTGAACCTGCAAGCCCAACCCCAACAGTGGTCCTGGCTGTCTTCTGGGCTGCTGGCTGCAGCTTCAGTAGGGCTGACTTGCACCTTGAGGTAATGAGTTGAAGCTGTTGATTTTAAATGTAAGCCTGCAGAAAGGGCTTGTGCTGTCTTTGTGCTGCTGGCTTTGGCTTCAGTAGGGCTGGCTTGCACATTGAGGTAATGAATTGAAGCTGTTGATTTTGAACGTAAGCCTGCAGAAAGGGCTTGTGCTGTCTTTTGGGCTGCCGGCTTCAGCTTCAGTAGGGCTGACTTGCACGTTTAGGAAATGACTTGAAGCTGTTGATTTTAAATGTAAGCCTGCAGAAAAGGCTTGTGCTGTCCTGTGGGCTGCTGGCTTCAGCTTCAATAGGGCTGACTTGCCCATTGAGGTAATGAATTGAAGCTGTTGATTTTGAACGTAAGCCTACAGAAACGGCTTGTGCTGTCTTTTGGGCTGCTTGCTTTAGCTTTAGTAGGGCTAAGCTGCATACTGAGGTAATGCATAGGTGCTTTTGATGCTGTCAAATGTGCCTGCAAGCTCATCCCCAGGAGTGGTGCCAGCTGTCTTCTGGGCTGGTGGATGCAGATTCAGCAGAGCTGAGCTGCACGTCGAGGTCATCAAACAGAGATGATCAAAAATTGCTGTTGATCACGAGCAAGGGCAAGCTGGGTCATTGGACGACACAATGTTGTGCATGATACCGCAATGTGCCCTGTGCTAGCGACTGCTCTGCTTAAGTAAGGGGTTGCTGCTGAGTTGCTGCTAGTTGAGCTGCTGACCTGAACATCTGCACATCTTGAAATGCTCATGTGCTCCTGGGGACAGATCTTGGTGGCTGAAACGGTGTTTATGTTTGCTCATGGTTCAATTGACAGTATTGGCTGCATTGGCAATGCTTCTGATACTAGTACAGACAGAGCGATGAGCAGCTAGACAGACTGTTGAACCAACTGACAGACAAACAGACAGCCACTCAATACTGTTGTAAGCGCGAACGCTTGGGCAAGCTGACACCCTGCAGCAGTGGTGAACGTGTGTACAGAGAGAAGCACAAATGCGTGAGGCAACGCGGCGCAACACAATGACTGACAGTGTAGTCTGCAAGCTTTCTGATGATGTGCGAGTGGACTGTGTACCTCAGTGTTGATGGCATGCAGGTGCCGTATGACCGCAATTTGCCGTTCCTCTTTTTTGGTGAGGAGATCAGCATGCTGGCACGCATGTGGACAAGAGGCTGGGATGTGATGGCTCCCACACAGGTCTCCACATAATCCTCACAGCAAATGGTACATGCATTGCTGCCTTTGATGGTGCATTTGATTGATGCCCTATTCAAGCAATCACTGATGCCTCCAGGCTGATTCACCCGCAAGAACAGATCACAATGTAGAATTGCTAGCAGCAGATTGTGATCATACCAGCAGAATCATGGTGACATCCCCTCAATACATCCCAGCATGTGCATCAGAAGGCGTTGGGTATGTGGTGTAAGATTTCTGAGCACAGCCATTCTGTGGATGACATGGCGCATCAGAGATCTTTTGTTGATACACTTTGCGTTAGCAACTTCGCATATCGTGTTTGCTCATGGACAGCATCAGAAGAGGCTAGATACATTTATTTATCGACATGTTCTGCATCAGCAGCTTATGCAGTTTGCTTATGGGCAGCGTCAGAAGAGGCCAGATACGTTCTCACATGCAGCATGCCATCACACAGTCATTCATTTGTTGAGTACACATGCTAGGCAGGCTTTGCAACTTTGCAATGACTAGATACAGTTGACCAGTGCTGTCTGTCTTTGTCACAGGCAATTGCTTTCCATCTTTGGAGCAGAAGCTACAGGCACACATTCCAAGGTGACATACCAGTGGATGCAAAAGCAAAAGCCGCCTCCCAACAACGCGTCAAGAAGCTTCTCGACCGATGTAAGACAGAGTTGAGCAGCGCGAGCAGTTCTGACTGGTGCAATGATGCGAAAGCGTCTTCAACATGCGACACGCTTGGATCGCATCGGAGCATCCAAGAGTTTTGGGACCACTGTGACCTGCAAAAGCTGCCTGACAACAGCGTATGAAGAAGCTCCTCAAAGCACACAGCACACAGTCAGGCAGCTTTACTGATTCTGAGCAGAGCCGTGTTGCAAGACCTTGGTCAGCATGCGGCACGCTTGGATCACATCGGATGATCCAAGAGTTTTGGGAGCACTGCAAGCTGCTAAAGGTGTGAAAGGGCAGCAAACGAGAAGTGAGCGCAAGAACGCAATGTGTCATCTTTGTATTGCTTGCAAGTACTGTGAGGCTGATCTAGGATCAGCATACTGCTGAGATGCAAGGTTTCGACTATGTCACCTGCTTCTTGCCTGCTTGTCGTACATGCAGTTTGCTCACTGACAGCATCATTAAGGAAGTCCTCATGTAACCCTCCCCGGCCCCCCTTCCCTCCCAACACACTCCCAACACTTTTGCAATTGTCTGTGTTCACAAGTTCTGATAGTTAGGTACTGAATTGTTCAGAGCAGCAATACCAGTGCTGGTGGCACGGCAAGTGTGTCGCAAGCCTTGAGTGGTGACTTGAGAACAGTTTGCGCCAGATCAGGTCAGCTCTTCTAGGTGGTGCTCATAAAGTTTACCACTCAAGGCATACATATCAGACGCCTTATGCTGTCCAGAGCGTTTTGGATAAATTTTGCAGCCAAGAGCACAACAATTGATGTGGTCTGATATTTATACCGCTCATTATGGCATGACCAGTCTGTCTTTACAGGTGCATTGTGGGCAAAGGGTCATGGTGGCCAGACCTTGACCTACATGAAAACCTGTTTTCCTGCATAATGGAACGCTGACACGTCGCTCACTCGTAATCCGCCTACTCACCACTACCGACTACGAGGAACGTAAACAGGCAAGGCAAATATGACTATAAATGGCAAATGCAACAATGATGATTGTCAAACTTAAAGGGATTCAGCGCTTTCATGGTGCAAATCTATATTCCCTTGCGCTACTTTTACCCTTTCTGTGAGATGCTCTCCATGACTTCTTTCACAATTCTGCTGTTAATGGACACTGCTGCCATCATTGTCTTGCCTTGCTGATCCTTGTGACAAAAAGCTAGATTATTATCCCATGATATCTTACTATGCCATAAGCAATTATTCTGGATACTATTAGGTCACAAAGTCTCTGAAAGCAAGCAGAGATTGCTCGAGTAGCCTAAGCAGCGGCGATGCAAGCTTATGTCAGTGCCATCCCTCTTGGGATGGCCGTCATGTCTGCCAGTGCGGCGCATGGCGCATGCACACAAGCGGCTCAGAAGCTCTATTTAACAACTGATTCTCCTGGGCTCGCTGATATCTCAAATTGAATCCCGGTGGTTACGTAACAGGCCATCAAGCTCGCTGCTTTAGGCCTCCCTTATTTAACCACGGCCTGCGGGTTTTTGCGTTGCGGCTACATTGACGCGCGCGCGAGTTGAGGGGAGTCGCCGCGCTCGATCTGTAAAGTTTCTGCACTTCTGCTGGCTTGTCGTCGTGCCGCCGTAAAGTCGCTACCTGAGTCCTGGATCAAGGGACGCTTTTCCCCGAAACCAACTACTCGCCCCAGCAGACGCTACGTAGCGGCACCAGACCGGCGCATTTGAGTCTGCCGATATGGCTGAGGTGCACACTGCAGAAGCGAAGGATATCGAGTCCCTCAACAAGCCCGACGACACCGCACACGGTGCTTACAATGTGTCGACCTTAAAAGACTCAGATGAACGCGACGAGGATGGTCATTTGAAGAGGACAGGTGTGATGAAGTCTTGCCACCTGAACTGCGTGAAAGCATGTGTACATTAGCACATCCGAAATCTGCAGGCTTCTCAGGCGTTCAATTAAGCAGTCTGCCGTCAGCACTTTGTCTTTGTGCCCTTTTGGTACTCTCTAGCAGCAGTTCTTCTCAACATGTTGGTTTCGATGCCTCCAGCAACCATAACCATACCTTGTTCAAATGCTGTTGGGCTGCAATGAGCTTTTCAGCCTGAATGCAGCTAGCTGGTTCATCATACAGCTATTATGTTATGCTCTATCTGCCTTTGCAAGTAGATCCGTGTCATGGGTTGTACCGGAAACAGTAGCATACAGTAATGTAGCACTTCAACATGTTGATTAAGAATTGCATGCATGAGATGCTGCAGCGTACTTGCATGCACCATTTCTGCAGCATCATTTTGACACCATGGACTGTGCATGGCTCTCAGTACAGCTGGGCATAATGCAAAAGCCTTTGCACCCTCAATTGTTGCGCCAAAACTTGCACTCCTATCCACATATACACAAATGCTGCCTATTCGCAGGCAACTGGGTTACTGCTGCTGCGCACATTGTGACAGCTGTCATTGGTTCCGGAGTGCTGTCTCTGGCATGGTCAATTAGTACCATGGGCTGGGTTGCTGGCCCAATCATCCTCTTCTTGTTTGCGGCAGTCACATGGTACATGTCACTGCTGCTGGCGGATGCGTACCGCAACCCACGGGACACTGGCAAGCGTAATTACACATACCCTGGAGCAGTTTCAGCCATTCTTGGTAAGCATTGCTGGGTATGTGAAAGTGGGCGTTAAGATACCATAATGGGCTACTTTAATACATGATTTTTAACTCTCAAGTGCTATGATGCATTTGTGACATGTCTGTGAGTTTGTCTCATACATGCCTTGATATCGCTCATTTTCACCAAGCAGCTCAAAGTTGTTGATGCTGCCTTCAGCTCATTTGCTGACTTCTGCTTTATCTGTAAAGCTGAACAGATCAAACAGCTGATTGGCTGTAACTCCAAGTTGGTATGAATTTCCACGCTGCACAGACCCTGAAAATTGACTAACTTTGCTTGATGAGGCACATGATTTGCACAGCTTCTGGCCTCCATGTGCTGAGTAACTTTCATCGCCTCCAGCTCGCTGCTGTATGTGGGTCGCATGCTGTGTGTGGGGTGCATGCGGGAGGTCTTTCCATCACTGCTTTGTGTTTGGTGCAATCAACTGCACAAGCGCTGACGCAACGAACAACTGGCCTTGCAAGACAGCTTTGTGTGACGAACAAGTGACACATATGCAAGAAAATTGTCAGGATATTGTCTGATCATCAAGGAGTGTTGCAGGCGGCTCGTCTGGCATGTCTGGATATGTGTGGTTCTGCGGCATCATCCAGTACCTGAACCTGGTGGGCACAGGCATTGGCTACACTGTCACAGCTGGTATCAGTATGACGTGAGCACCTGTTCTACTCACCCTCCACATGGTTCATGTTGCGTAAGCTTCACCAATGCTGAAAGTGCTTCATCAATGCAGCAGCAGCTGTCAGCAAAAGCAGCAGTCACCTTACTTTGGAGGATATTTTGAAGGACATGAGCATCGTGTGAAGTGTAGCAGGCTACCTTCCTGATCGTTTGCTTGCACTTTCTAGTGTTCTCAAGCTTGTCGCAGCATACCCTGTCTGTGTGTACCGCCTTGTTTGTCCATCCATAGCATACACATGAGAAAGAGTTGACTTCAGCTTCTCTGCTGGGCACACAGCCACTTTCTCATGTTGCAGGGCTGTACGGCGCTCAAACTGCTTCCATGAGAACCAGGACCAGCTGAATGCCAATGGAGGGGAATCAGCTGGAGACTCACTCTGCCATGTGAGTTTTGCATGCTGAATTTATATTGCTGTATAACATGCTGAACATCTGCATGTGCAACAAAGAAAGCTGATCTTATTGATGGCAGCGGTACGTCTCATCAGTTTGCAGGATATACCCCGTTTTGAGGGTGCAGCTGAGTAAGAGGAAACTCATTCATGCTGTGCAGCTTTGTGACCATGCAAGATAAGCTGCATCGATGGCCTAGTCACAGCAGCAAGTCCACTATGACTGTTGGTTGTTCATTCTTCAGCATATATCTTGCTCAAACAGTCAGAAGCTCTGGAGTAGGGCTTCAAAGCTGTGTTGACAGCAGAGCAATCCCTGCACCTTGCTGCCCAGTCATGGTATACTCAAGATTGTATGTACTGACACTCAAGCGTTACTTGACTGCTGCAGGTGTCCAACAACCCCTTCATGCTCATCTTTGGAGCCTTCCAGATTTTGCTGAGCCAGATCCCAGACTTTGACCGCCTGTGGTTCCTGTCTATCATTGCAGCTGTCATGTCTTTCAGCTACTCCACTATTGGTCTTGGACTGGCCATCGGCAAGACTACAGGTCAGTCGTATTCTTGCAACTGCCGACAAAGTTCAGCTGATATGCAGCATATCAGCTGAAGTGGTCAAAGCATGCAACAGCTCACACTGTTCGATCATCCATGTTCAGTTGTCATTTTTAGTGGTTCCTATCCTTCATTGCAGCCTTCGTGTCCTTGAGCTACTCCACTGTTGGTCTTGGACTGGCAATTGGCAAGACCACAGGTCAGTGTTCTTGCTGCAACAGCTTACAGTGGCCGTTTCGTTGCAAAAGCTCAAAAGCTTCAAGGTACCTCAGCAGCCAAGTCAGCCTCTATGCCAGTGTCTGCATAGCCACAAAGAGACAGATCCATCTTCTACATAGCTTGATGTTGATCTGCACCATATGCACATTGTGCATGATACACAAAGAGAATGATGGTGCCTGCAGCACCATTGCAGCAACAGCAGCAGTGGCAGCAGCAACTTCACTGCTCGTGTGCTCACACACTGCAATCGTTTCAACAGAAGTGCTGTCTGCACTGCACCAGCCCATCAAACCCCTTACCTATATAGTGCTACTCCTGCACCATCTGAAAGTTGTCAGGCCTCATCTTAGACACAAAAATAGTTGGTTTTCGGGGTGCAGAGAGAAGTCGGCAGCACTCCACAGAATCTTTTGCAGAGGTTGAAGCTTTGCAAATTTGGCGACCTGCAACTTGCAACAATACTGAAAGTGATTGTTGTGATTGCAGAGGGAAAAGCGCAGCATTCCACAGGGTCTGTTGCGGGTTCTCAGGACGTGACAGCCATCAAGACCTGGAATGTGCTGAATGGGCTGGGCAGCATGGCCTTTGCTTACTCCTTCTCTTTTGTCCTGGTTGAGATTCAGGTATGGTCTGATTCATAGCCATAATGACACACCCATCTAGTGTTACATCATAGATCTGTGGGATTCATATACAATATACACCAAAGAGTTCTACAGGGCCAATTTCACTCCATGGAGGCCCTTCTGACTTCTTTGGCTGCATTCCAGATTATATTTGTGCTCATGCATGAGACCTGACTTTTATGCTAAGTAACCACTGCTATCACAAAGTGGTTCTGTCTTGCTGTTGTCACAACTGTGTTGATTTTTGGAAATGCATTTCTCTAATATTTTTGCGGTATGCAGGACACCATCAGAAAGCCCAAGGTTGGCTCAGAAGCTGGTCAGATGAAGAAAGCAACAACCCTAGCCATTTTCATCACCACTGCTTTCTACATGGCTGTGGGAACCATAGGGTACGGCGCATTTGGCGATGCAGCCCCGACCAATTTGCTGACAGGGTTTGGGTTCTTCAACCCATACTGGCTGATTGACATCGCCAATGTCTTCATCATGGTGCACCTGGTTGGTGCATACCAGGTATGGGAGTTGGTCATCTGCTTATAGACCCTCACTAGACCCTACCTCATGTCTGTTGCTTGATGCGCACTGAATTGCTCATGGATGTTAGCACTTGCCCAGTCTGTGTCTGCCTGACTTCAGTTGACCTTGCCTTGTCTGCTGCTGCTTTGCTGCTGCTGTCGCTGCTGCTTTCCTGCTGCTGTTGCTGCTGCTTTTGCTGCTGCTTTCCTGCTGATGTTTTTGCTGATTCCGCTTGCTGTTGCCGCTGCTGTTTCTGCTGCTGCTGCTGCTGCTGCTGCTGCTGCTGATGCCTGGTCTCCAAGCAAAAAATAGCTGTTCTTTGTGCATGACTGTTCTCGCTTCGATCACAATCTGCAGGCATCAAGTGCATTTCCTCATGAGTTGTCATTCATTTGCAGGTGTTCACACAGCCATGGTATGCTTTTGTTGAGAGTACAGTCTACAGATACACTCCCAAGAACTTCTTCACTCACAAGGAGTTTGTAATCCGGATTCCTGGCATTGGCGCCCTGCGCTTGACCCTGTTCAGACTTGTTTGGAGATCGCTATACGTCTGCTTCACCACAGGTAAGCAAGCTCATCAGCTGCTCATCAAGTTGCTGCGCTTGCCAACCAATCACATGCAGTGGACTTCTGCTCAACATACAAATGGCTGTCATGCTTACATGCATGTGTCAATGTACAAATTGCCTGCCGCTTAGCATTTGCAGAAATGCATGCAAGGTCAACTCCAAACTCACTGCCTGGCCTGCTTATGGCGGTCAAACAGCACCTGCATAGCTAGATGTGTCTGTCTTGTCTATATGCATATGCATCACCATGTCCTGATTGCAGCCATTTGCTCACATCAGCTTGCAGTCGGGACATGTTGAGTCAGGGTGGGCAATATGCTGATTTTGCTTGTGCTGCAGTGATTGCCATGCTGGTGCCTTTCTTCAATGATGTGGTTGGTCTGCTGGGAGCTATTGGGTTCTGGCCCCTCACAGTGTTCCTGCCCATCCAGATGCACCTCAAGCAAGCCAGTAAGTGCAAGAACATAGTCTTTCATACCTTGTGTCAGCTGACTCATGCGCTCTTGCCAGCTTGCATATGGGTATCTGAGGAGCGCACTACTCAGTTCAGCAGTGGCATTAGCTTATGTTGCTTGCTGTGTAATGCTGCAGTCACCCATCTTGCTGCTTTCCTTACAGCCTAGGGCTTGAACCCAAGTCATGTTGCTACACTTTGCAAACATCTCTGTTATTGGGCCAGTGGCAAAGGTTTCAGGCTATCTAGGGTCAAGTCTACAGTATGGCACATACTGAACTGTCTGCATGGCATCATACTGCTTGACAACCTTTCGTTATGCTGAGCATGAGCATGTTGTGATCAGAAAACAAAAAGAAAAGTCTACGCGGTTAGGCGTCATAACAGGAGCCTCTGTCTAAAGAAGCAGCCCAAGATTGTGGTCACACTCATGCCATGTTGCAGGCGTACCCAGATTCTGTGCCAAATGGTGCATCCTGCAGTTCGTCAGCTTCATTTGCTTGCTGGTCACTTTGGGTGCAGCAACCGGATCCATTGCACAGATTGTTCTTGATACTGAGGACTACACACCCTTTGTCACCCAGTACTGACTTTACTCAGCGGTGTTACGCAACTCAGCATGACCCCGCTCGGCAGCTGAGATTGATGATGAGCATGAAAATGTCACTCCACAATGTTACTCAACTCAGCATGACCCCGCTCGGCAGCTGAGATTGATGGTGAGCATGATAATCTCACTCAACAGATTTACGCGACTCAGCATGACCCCGCTCGGCAGCTGAGGTTGACAAGAATGATGAGCATGGAAATAGCATTTACAACACGGTTTACCTTTGCCTGAAAGCGGGGCAGACACATATCGCAATGGTTTCAAGAAGAAGACTGGCATTGACATCAGACCCAAGTTTTGGTTCAGATGTCATTGTTGGGAAGTGACTGGTTGCAAGAATGCTGTTTAGTCTTTTGGCGTTGTAGACTTAGCAGAGCTGTGTGTCTATAGAATGGCATAGACTGCTTTCTTGAGGTTTGGGAAAGGCATAAGTCAAGGCAGCAATGCGCTGTATCATCATCAGCAGCGGTACTATACCATCCTTTTGGCCCAAATGAGTTTTAGGATCCGCAGAGCTGTGTGTCTACGGAATGGCATAGACTGCTTTCTTGAGATTGGAAGGCATACGTCAAAGCAGCAATGCAATGTACATTGTTGGTTGCCGCAGGATGTCGCGCTCATGAGTGTGATTGGTTTGTGGCGGTGTTTGGAATCTTGTCTCGAATAGCTGACTGGACGTGTAATTGGCATTAACAGCATTGGCTTGACATTGGTGACAAATGCTACATTGCAACGCCTGCGCGGCTATACAGGTGCAGCTTAACAGTCTGTGATCATCATCAACTGTCCTTTAGTGTGTGGCAAAGCAGCAATACAACGCGCATGTGAGCATCATACAGGGTACAAGTTGTGCCTGTCAAGTGTGAATCGAGGCATCAACAATCATTATGTCAATCAATCCCGTCATGACATCCAGCGAAAGCACTGCGGATGAGTGTGTTGCAACTGAGGGGTGCGTCCATCAATTGACCGCAGCTGCCGGTATCACAATTCACAACAGTCAGCGGGGAATATTCAGCATCAAATTTGCAGACCAATCAGCGCAGCCAGACAATTTGCTGAATTCAACAAGACAAACTCGCAGCTAGCGTTGACAGTTTGATGCTTGACAGTGCTTTCATCACAGAAACGTCAAACAAACACACAGTCATGTCAAACACAGGACAGCATGTGGAAAAGTCAGAGCACTCTGCAAGACATGCCGACACTTTTGCCGCGCGCAAGATTATTACTGTCTGTAACTCAGTCAGCAGTCTGTCATGACTATGGATCATTACCACGATGCAGCTTGTAGCTGCTTTACTTTTTCCTGCTTATTTCCTGCGATGCCCGCCTGCCCAAGGTCCTCTGTTCCTCTACGTCAAACACTTTGTCAACAGCTTCGCCAACACCTTCCACAACATAGTGAGCTGGATCTTCCTTATCATTGCTGTCAACACCACCTTTGTACACTCCTGTACATACAAGAATCGACCGCCAGATGTTTCCTGCTGAGTTTGCTCCCCGTACGTCACTCTTTGGGTTGTCGCCAACAGCGTACACATGCTTGAGCTTGTGAGACTTGCTCTTGTCAGGTGACTTCTCTGCCAGTGCATCCAGCTGCGCTTGCAACTTCTTTGCTGCGATTTCATATGCTGGCTTGTTTGGTTTGCCTGCACCACATCTTGACAATGTCAGCGCTGCGCGCATCCACAAAGTCCTCACTGTAAATGCTTGAGAAGGCAAAGAAGGCCAAGAATAGATGGCGCACACGATGTGACCAGCGGACCAACTAAGGTGAGGGCTGTATCAGCGTCAGAAATATGCAGTGCTGCTATCGAGCATTTGTGGAGGAGTGTTGCTCAGCGGGGTGCGTGGCTCAAGCTTTTGGCAGTCAGTAAGTCTGTGTCGAGGTAGACTGACCGTGTCTGATAATGTCAATATGCCTGCCAGTTGACTCGTGGAACAGCACGTCCAGCAGCTGAATGAAGGCGCCAGGGCCAAAGCGTGCTGTGTGGAAGTGCTCTGCGTATGTGAAGTCAAAGTTGCAGTTGAACAACTTCACATGCTGCTTGTTGTCCTCGGCTAGCTCATTGATATTGCCATTAGATCTGCAGACAGGACAAGACCAATGATATTGCCATTAGATCTGCAGACAGGACAAGACCACCAATATTGCCATTGGATCTGCAGACAGGACAAGAGCAATGATATTGCCATTAGATCTGCAGACAGGACAAGAGCAATGATGTTGCCATTAGATCTGCAGACAGGACAAGAGCATTGATATTGCCGTTAGATCTGCAGACAGGACAAGAGCACTGTCAGGATCGTCATAATGGCATGCAGGGATGTTGCCAACACTTCAACAAGATGGAGGCAGTCAGGATGACCAATGAGGATCCTGCAAAATCTGTTATGACAGCTGAGCTTTGCAGGCATGAGGTGTCGTGAACTGAAACGGCAGGTACACCATGTTGGACATGATGCAAGCATGCCTCAAGCATGGACACAAGGGTTGACAGCAACCCCTGTAGCCCATGGTGATAGCTTTCAGAGACAATGGGCACAATGCAAGCAAGCACAACACCTGCAAAGAGAGATCAGCAGCAAGCACATTGCGCAATGGGCTGACCGCAGGCATGCAAGCAGACCAGCGTCTTGGGATGCATGAGTCATGACATGCAAATGCAGCGTTACCTGAGCAGATCACAGATGATCTGAAGGTCCTCATGCCAGTTTTCTGGTGTCTCAACAACCACGACAGCTGCAACAGGCTTCTCTGCCCAGCTCTTGTCTTTCACTTCTGGGTACTTGAAGTTGGGCAATGCATGGGGATGACATGCTGCGAACTCAGAAATGAGAGCAACATTCTTGAAACCATAGCCTGCATGTTTGTAGGCACTTTAGGTCCTGATTGGAATCCAGAACTGCATTGGCATGTGCATTTCTGCACAAGCAAATGCCTTACCCTTGAGAATGCCTTTCAGGTCAGTTCTGCTGTAACCTGTCACCAGTACAAGCTCGTCACCAAAGTCATTTGCATGATTCTGCATGAGAAGAAGACGCTTGACATTGCAGGTTTTGTTGCATCGTCTTGTTCAAGCTTGCTAAGTCACCAGCTAGATGAGGCTTGCCTGCAGAGCCGAGTGGTTCAGCACCATGCTTTTGTTGGTGACCGGGATGTCGAATTGCTTGGACAGAATTTTGGCCCGTTCGTCCTCGGTGTCCATACCATTGTTTGTGACGAACAAGTAGGGAACACCGCTGTCGTGCACCTTCTTCAGTGACTCCTTGGCATTCGGCAGTAGGTCCCACCCTCTGATCAGTACACCGTCTATGTCAAACACGAAGCCAAACTCAGGCAACCCCTCCGACATCCTGTTCAATTGCGCTGCAGCTGCCGGTTGACTGCTCCGACTCAAGTGTTATCACTTGAGCAATGCCGGAAAGATGCGCAGCGCAGCGCAGCAGATGCCGACCTATCGGCTGCAGGGAGAACTCGCAGTGAAGACGATTGGATTGACCATCATCTGCCGCCTACGGGAGAAGCAGTTACTATGGCGGAGGCGTTACTACGGTCACACTTACGGTCGACTTGCTTGATCAAAAGCAAGCAACAGCTGGGCAAACTCAAACATCGCCTTGCAACCTTCAGTCTTGCACGTGCGACTCTCTGGTGCTCAAACTGTTTTCGCACTGCTTGACATACCTTTTTCCTGTTCCAGCAACAGGCTGTACAGCCTTCGTTCACGCCATGTCGGTTACAGTAGCCATACTGCTGTGGTTCAACTCCAACCAATGGCTCGTTATTCTGCCAACAGCAATAATGGCCGCTGTTCGCGCTTTCGCTTCAGACCGCTCTGTGAGCAAGACTGCCCATGCGATGGTGCCCTGGGGTGTGCAGTCAAAACTTTGTGAAGCAGACATCGTCTTTGTTGAGGCTTCTGACTCACTCCGTTGCTTGTACACACAGGCATGATGTTGATGATTCACCGAATGACCGTCGCTTCGCCTAACCTCACGCCCCTCGGTGCTGTGGGCTGGTTTGCTCACATGGTTGTAGGCAAGTACTCAAACAGCTGTGTGATCCTTTGTCCTCTGAATTGTTAGCTGCGCATCTTGGCAACATCTTGTATGTGCCACAAGTCAACTGCTTGTATGCTGTGCAGTATTTGCTTGTGTCGCCCTCCTGCTGTTTGTGGCATACCTGCTATGGTTTGCGGCAAAGCAGTTGGAGATCTACATCAGACAGCAGAGGCAGCCAAAGACTCAGCTTTGCCCGAACCCAGCCCGCCGCTTCAGCGCTTCACGCTTCTTGACATGGTCACCAGCCTCTGTCTTTGACCGCTCCTTCTGGAGAGTCACATTCGCCCTCAGCGTGGCTGTACTTTGCTTCATCCCTGTTGCTCCTACTGCTGACCACTCTTTCAGCATCAGTCCCAGACCAGAATTCCAGCCACACTACGCGCAGAACCCGTATGGCCTGTCCCCTTTGACGCTTGACCCCGTTCAGTGGGATCGTGTTGAGTGGCTCCCCAACTTGCTGTCTAGCTCTTCGCACACAGCACAAGTGGCATGGACGCTTGTCAGCAAGACAGAGGCCTCACACATCGTGCGTGATTGGAGTATGGATATACAGCAGGCTGTGCCTGACCGGGCATACAGCAACTGGAGCTGCACTGCGCCTGACTACTTCCTGAACTGGAAGGCTCAGACGCAGCAGCTCACAGATTTTGCTGCTGCCAGCTTAGGCCCCCACCCAACAGCTGCCATCATCTTCAACACCAGTACTGACCAAGAGTCAGGAAACCACAGCGGTCATAGCCTTCTTCCTTCTCCCACTACTTCAGATCACACCAATACAGCTAGAACATTCCCTGCCACAAAGCCAGCTGCTCAGATTGCTGCATCACCTGAGTCACCTTTAGCAGCTGCGCCAGCACCTGCAGCTTCTTCTTCCATCTCAATTCCACAGGATTCTGCCTTTGACCTCCCAAAGCTAATCCGTGACACATTCAACACACCATCCCCAATGAGCCAGAAAGCACCCAGTCAGCAGCACATCAGTCGCCTGCTGCAGTAACTCCAGTGACCCAGACTGGCTCAGCTTCAAGCTCCATTCCTCTTCCTGAAGCTCATCTCGGCATCCAGTCGCCAGTCAATTCCCTGCGCCCTGAGATTGCTGCCCCAGCTACTGACAAGGAGTTGGCACCCTGCGCAAGCCAGCCAAGCCATACTCACACATCGATGAGCGCCTGTGCAACAAGTTCGGGTACCTGGAACACCTTACCGTTAGACACCGCCCCCTTCACCGCCCATCACCACCACCTCAACACTCTCACTCACTCAATTTCTCTGACTGCTCTTGTTCATGATGACACTGACTCCAGCACATGCACTCCCTTTTGCTGCTCAGTGTTGGCCTCTTCTTCACTGGCGCACTCTAATGTCAGCGTGCATTTGACTAGCATGGCAAGCGCTCACTTGGACGTTGGCAACCATCTCAGCAGCACAAGCTCTCAAGTGCCCAACACCACCAGCGTGGGACCACAGGAGGGGCAAGAGCTAATGCAGCATGACACAAGCTCAGGTAAGAGGTCCCTACGATTGCAAGACCCTCAGTAGTATCTGCATCGTAGCGTGTGTTTTTGCAAATGCATATGCATATGCTAGAAAACAACCAGTAACGCAGCATTATGCGCATGCCTGCTGTTTCACTGCTGCAAGCAATTTTCTGCGGCGCATTGCAGCTTGTTCACACCATGTGTGCAACCAGCGTCCTGTTGCAGCATTTACTGGTCAGCATCAGTGCTGTCAATGGTGGTGGCATTGCAGCCTGTGACAGCTCATCAGACCCACTGTCTGTGCCACGCCCTGTATTGTGCCATGCCCTGCAGCGCCAAGCTTGGCAACATCCACATGCTTACAGGTGACTAAACTTTGTGTGCTATGCAGTTTTGCCAGAGGAGGCTGTCGTGCCTCAGTCTCAAGGCTGGAGGAGGCTTCGCTTGGTGGTCAACACCATTGGCGTCTTGGCACTGATGATGACCGTCTTCATGGGTAAGTCTGCTGAACTTCAGATATTGCCTCACTGTTCTACACACATAAGGATGTTGCTGTTCATGCTGCTTGTCAGGTCAGATCATGTTACTGTTGTGTTCCATTTCTTTGACACAGATTATTTCATGGTTCTTTGACATTTACAGTGCAGCATTTGTCATCAAGCTTTGTGCACTATTCACTGGAATTCTGACAACCATAGCATTTGTGTGAATATGTTTTGCATGCAATGATGGTAACGAAGCAGTGCAGCTGAAAGGTGTACATTCTGACTCTCTGCATACTGACTGCAGGTTTGGTGCGGTGGAGTTACAACAGGTCTGTGAAGCCACTTGTCCCAACTGCACTGCAGCTAAAGCAAGCCAAGGCCTTCTCAGATGCCGCCAACTTGGCTGTCACCCAGCACAGACAGTCAAGAATTGCCACAACCACGGCAGCCACCAGCAGCACCAACAGAATCACCGCGCATCAGAAGCTGTCAGCCTTCAAGTCAGGCAAATTCGCC
This sequence comes from Trebouxia sp. TZW2008, assembly GCA_002118135.1. NCBI lineage: Eukaryota > Viridiplantae > Chlorophyta > Trebouxiophyceae > Trebouxiales > Trebouxiaceae > Trebouxia > Trebouxia sp. TZW2008. Next base: position 85,987 of record BDIU01000127.1, read on the forward strand.
TCGATGATTGACACAATCAGTGCATCTGGTGCTGTACAGTCGTCTCTTGGCCTGGCAAAGGGCAAAGTCGCAAAGGCTCCTTTCAAGTACCAGCCGCCTGCAACAGTTGGCATGTCAGCCTTTGCATGGCATATGACCGGCAATTCCTCTTCTTCCTCGCTCAAGGCTTCAGACGCACACACCCGCACTCACCATGCCACAGCCACAGCCAGCAAGGCAGCAGCACAGACAGACTCCCACCTCATCCCTGTAGCAGCTCTCCAGCGGCTTATGTCCCCTGCTCTGCCACAGCTGAAGAGCTCTGCCACAGCCAAAATCAATGCTCCCATCGCCTTGACAGCCAACAGCGCACAGGGCAAGGTCACCAGGCCTGTTGGCATGTTCAGGAGCAGGCACGTCAGGCACATCTTTACCTCAGTTGACACGATTGAGCCCCAGGGGCTGGGTGCTGATGTCACGCCTAAGGTTGCTATCAAGTACCAGATGCTTCAGCAGGCTGCTGTTGATGTTATGCCTGGTGACACTGGCAGTCAGCCCAAGATTAGCCAGGTTGCTACAGATGCTGTACCTGACAGCTGTCTTATGACCAGTCAGAATGCGCTCATGCAGCCTGCTGCCGCCATTGTTGAGTACAAGGCAAGAGGTTGTGGCTTGATTAGAAGGTGCAGCAGCAAAGCTGTGCAGAAGGTCAAGGGCAGCTTGAAGAGGCACCTTCTCCTCTGTGCAGCGCCAAAGGTCCTGGAGTGACGCGCTGCTAAGTTATCACTTCACAATTTTCTGCTAGAGTGCACTTTGTAGTTGACTGTTTGTCCTTTGGTGGCTATTGAGTTTGAATATGATGATGACTAAGCCAACAGATAGAGATGACATCTGACATTGTCATTAGGTATGATCAGAACAGTCCATGTAATGCACCGTGTTGTCGCAGCACCCACTGTATCGATACTGTGCAAGCGATTGCTGTAATTAGAGCAGGCCCGCAATGTTCTCATGAATGTACAGAATTACAGAATAGTCCTTGTACTTGCAATATTATGGCATGTATTTGCAGTGTTTCAACTGTTCCTGCCACTGCATCGTGTCAGAGGCACAGGGACGTTGAATCAGGTGCATTTGGGAGCTGCACAAACAGATGACGGTTCGTCGACTTGATCTCATCGCACTGCAGCTGTTTGCAAGTGCATCTAGCGCTCCATGCTCAAAGCCAGATGACTTTCATCCTTACAGTAACACCAGAAAGTTGCAAGCTTAAAAGTTTCAAGTTTAACTGGCAAAACGTGTTTACACAGATAGAGGTCTCCAGTGTTTTGTAAGCAAGTAAGTTGCTGTTCACATGAACACAGGTGCTTCCTGACATGCAGAAATTGAGGCATCAGCTGCCTAAGCCAAGTAAGATCTGATGTGACTCATCACATCGCAACCTGATGTTGCCAGAACAATGCCCCACACTTGCTTATGGATATGCTTGTTCTGCTTCAAGCTTTCAGGCAAGGACTAAACTTGCGTGAGGATCTGCTTGTTCTGCTTCAAGCCAGCAATGTTCACACCCAAGGAACCTGATGCGCTGTTATCAGGTGGCGTTTTACCCAGGCCAGAATCCTCCACTGCTTGAGCCGCCTCATGCACACCGTTCACGTTCTGCAATACTTCACCTAGGGCAGGGCCGTTGCTACTGCCCAGACTGAGCGCATTAGCCCTTCCACCAATGGACGCCAATGCATGCTCAAAATCTTGTATCAAGTCTGCTGTAGCTTCAATACCGCATGCTAGTCTCACCAGACCGTCACCAATGCCACATCTCTGCAAAGCGCATTTCAGTGTATTACTGTACGGCAATGGCGAACTTTGTTTGGAAGAGCTGTCACAGTTGCACCTGCAGCTTACCTGCTTCACCACAGGGGAATGAACAAAGGCAGAAGGCAGGCGGAAGGCGTAAACTCCCTTGGTAAGGACACTCAATATAAGGACACTCTTGATGTGGGGACAACGCCATTGGTAAACAATCACTGCATTCTGAATGCAGTGATCCCTCTGAGTAAGGACAAATTGAATTAAGGACAAATTGAATTAAGGACAAATTGAATTAAGGACAAATTGAGTTAAGGACAAATTGAATTAAGGACACATTGAATTAAGGACAAATTTGTTGGTAATGCAGTAAAGCAATCATTACAGAGAGAGTTCACGGTACAGTGCCTCAAAAAGTACTGCATGGCATGAAATGCTTGCCACACAAGGGCTGTCTGTCAAACAGGACGCAGCTGTTAGCAGCCGTCGATACTCAATGGTATGCGCACAGAAACAAGGAAACCCAGTGGGATGCTAACACATCAAGCCATGCACATGCTGAGCACCTCAACAGTACCACACATCTGATTTCACTTGCATACGGCAGGAACACATCACACAGTCAACCTATGCACTGTGGACAAGGCCAACATATGCTTCAAGGGTAAAGGCTGGTACCTGGCGTTCTTCCTGAGGCATGCCAACGTGTGTGGTGGTGGCTGGTCTAGTGATGAGGGACTCTACTCCTCCTAGACTGGGCGCCACCAAGGGGATCTTCAAGGTCTGCATGCACAGCATCAAAGAATTACGCAGTACACTAAAAGTCATTCTTCTTGAAGCATGCCTACATGTGTGATGGCTGCGGAGCAGATGATGAGGGACTCTACTCCTCCTAGACTGGGCGCCGCCAAGGGGATCTTCAAGGTCTGCATGCACAGCACTTACATTTTGAGTGCCAATGTTGCCTGAAGGTCTGATGTTGTGTTATGCATGCCAAGCAGCATGTGTGATTGACAAACACAGTGTTTAAGTTCTTCGCTCCGGCACAAAAGCTGCGAAAGCGATTTTTGTCACCTGATGTAGATGCGTGTTACCAACTTCATACGCACGCATCTTGGATAGCTATGCAAAAGCTGGTATGTGCATGACATGTTGCAAACCCTTCTACATTCCTTGTGCAGAACCCTCAAATGCACGGTCAGATCTATGACAGGCAAGCAAACCATGCAAGGGGTCTTGCGTGCCTGTCATCAAATTTTCCAAGCGTTTGGGAATACTGCAAGGACTGAGAGTGACCTGAAACATGTTTCAGCAGCTGGGCCACTAGACCAGACGCACATTCAGGGAAAGATACAGAAACGGAGCGAGAAAGGACTGGACAATGACTTCAGCAGCTGAATTAACAAATGACAAGAACATGACATGACATCAGCATCTGCATTACTAACAGAAAGCACTGCAACCTGGAACATGAGTTCGGCAGCTGGAGCTCCTCCTGTGAGCTCAAAGCTGACCACCCCCCCTGCTTGACCCCCCATCAGCTTCTGCACCCTAGGGAAGTAGGGATGGTCCGGCAGAGCAGGGTACACCACCCTTGACACCTGCCACAGCATGTTCCTCTCAAAGCCTCAGCAGACAAACAAGGACTGAGACCAAGCTTGTGCAGACTGGCGCATGGCACAAGCAGCATTATACTGTCTTGCCCAACGCCCAGCTTGAGTCACCGTCAGCTTCTGCACCCTGGGGAGGTACGGATGGTCCAGCAGAGCGGGGTACACCACCCTTGACCCCTGCCACAGCAGCAAATTGTCAGCTCCTCAGAAGCGAGAACCAGCATCACAAGCAAGTGTGTACAGATTGACACACATGTCCATCTTTGCCCCCCCCCCGCCCCCCCTCCCCGCCTTCTCCTTCCTTTGAACCCTGGCAGCTTCTGCACCCTAGGGAAGTAGGTGGTCTGGCAACGCAGGGTAAACCACACTTGACACCTGTTACACCAAGTCGTTGTCAACGCCTTAACAGACAGAACAAGGCCCAAGATCAAGCTTGTGCAGACGGGTTCATGGCACATGCAGCATTATATTGTCTTGCCCCACCCTCAGCTTGAACCTACATCAGCTTCGGCATTTTGGGGAAGTACGGTCAGTGAGGCAAAGCAGGGTATATCACCCTTGACACCTGTCACACAAAGGCTCTTGTCAAAGTCAATGGACTTTCAAAGCCTTAACAGACAAAGCAAAGACCAAGAGGAGTCTAGCATGGCATTGCCATTAGCTTCTGCATCCTGGGAAAAATAGGGGTGGTTTGTCGGAGCAGGGTACACCACTTTTGACACCTGACACACCAAGTCATTGTCAAAGGGACAGCAGACAGAACAAACACCAAGACTGAAATCGTGCAGCCTGGCACATTGCATGCTTAGCATAATACTGTGATGTACAACCCTCAAAGGACCCTCCAGCAGTTTCTGCGCCCTGGAGAAGTGAGCAAACACAGTTGCCGAGTCGTGCTGCGACTCACATAGCAAATGAGACAACAGAGGCACAGCATACCTGTGGTTGATTCTGTAGAAATTGTGCGACAGCCAAGGCATTGGCTGATTGCTGTCGCACTCTAAGGGGCAACGTCTTGATCCCTCTTTGCAGTAGGAAGCAGGCGTGAGGATCCAAAGTGCCTCCCAAGTGGTTGAGCCTCGATACTAGCTGCATCAGCAATGGAAGCCTGTTACTTTGTGATATGAGTCATGCGACAGCAGACTTGGGCGGAACGACACATGATACTTCCAAGCTTGGGATATAGAGACAGAAAGCTTGATATCAGGCAGCTACTGTATTTTGCAGCTTGTAAGAATGGCTTCTTGTTAGCATGTAAGTGTTCAACATTGTTGCTTGAACAGACATCATGCAGATGAATATGAGCAAGCTTTGCTCCCAACTTTTAACATGTTTGCCAGCTTCCTGCCAGCATTTGACTCTTTGGCAGCGTGGATGGGTTAGCAAACATGCAGAGTCTGGCTGAACATGCATGACACAGGCTGCATCTTGCATGTTGATCTTATATAAACAGAGCACCAGAGCTCAACTCACCTTCTTCATGAAATCAGCCTTGCCAGCAACAACTCCAGCTATGAGGTCAGAGTGGCCGTTGAGGTACTTTGTGGCGCTCTCACACACCACATCAATGCCCACTTCTGCCGGCCTGCAGTGCATAGATGTTGTTCTTGCGTTGCTTACTGATGTCAAAAGGCGCCTTCAAGTTATTGGTGGCACACTCACACACCATATCATTGCCCACCTCCGCCAGCCTGGAGTGCATAGAAGTTGATTCTTGTGATCTTGTGCTGGTTGATGATGTCAGAAACGGCCATTGAGGTATGTTGTGGCACTCTTACACACCACATCAATGCCCACTTCTGCCGGCCTCCAGCATACACAGGGCATGGATTGTGCTGTTCAATGACACATTCAGATGCTTGACGGCACTCTCACACCCAACAGCAAGGCCCACATCAGTAGGACTGTAGCATGAAGAAGTCATCAAAGGATGACCATTGGTGCCACAGTGGGCTTTAGGGTACTATGTGGCACTCTCACACACCACATCAATACCTACTTCTGCCGGCCTGCAGCACACACCGGTTATATTGGTACCACACAATGATGCAATGCAACACAAGTGAAGTGGCACACGTTCTGGCGCTGTCCATAGTGATTCCAGGCTGCTTAGGTCCACAGCGCTCTCACACACCGCATCGTTGCCCACTTCTGTCAGCCTGCAGCACACACACGGCATTGATTATGCTGTTGAATGCAAGTCTACCATACATTGCAAGACTGCTGAACCGGCACAGGTACTTTCAATACGATGTCAGGCTCTTCAATAGTTCGAGGCACCCTCACGCTTTAAAATCAATGCCCAGTTCTGCCGGCCTGCAGCAGATGAGTCACCTTGTACTCAATAGTGATGCGTTGCAAGCATGCTCAATCTATTGTTTGCAAAAGTGGTGCAGCGAAAGACCGCTGGAATGAGACAGGTATGGTCCGGGCAATGCAAAGCTTCCTTGGGACCATGATGCTCACGGCATTGAAAGCTCTTGTCTCCTTTTCCACAATGCAAGCACTTGTCGCACTCTCACACTCAAACCTGCTGCACAGGCAAAGGTGTTGGCTGCTTTCTCCCCGACTAGGGACTATTTTTTTGAGGTTGAGTCAAGCAGCATTTCATGGCTCACCTGAAGACTGCTGGGCTGTCAAAGGTGTTGTCATGACTCCCTTTCTGGTTGTCTGCTGAGGCAATCAGCATCTTGATGCTTACTTCAGCCACCTGTGACTTGTCGGTGAGGCAGTCGATTTTCAACACTGAGGTCAATTTCTGACGGACAAGCAGGTATATGCACACCTGAAGATTGCAGGGCCTGCAAAGGTGTTGTCGATGACGCTGGTGAGACCACGCTCCTTGCAAAAGGCTGCAACAGCTGGAATATCAGGCATCTCCAACAGAGGGTTGCTGATGGTTTCAACGTAGAACACCTGCAGTTAAGCACCATAGCTGCTCATGCAGGATGTTTGGTGCCTAAAGCGTCTCCAACAAGGAGATGCTGATGAATCCAATGCAGAGCAGACAATGTACAACATTTGCAGTCAATCAAATACATGTTCAGCATGGCCATGCAGACCCACTAGACAAAAGCTTGTATAAGTGCATAAATAGGCAAGGTAGCAACTGTGGAAAGAACGGCTGCATGACAGTGACTGCTCATTGCACGTACTGGGCACAGAGTTAGTCAACAGCAGCTGACCTTTGTGTCTGGCTTTGCATCATTTGCATGCTTGCATGTGCAACATTGTCGTACAGGCCTTGTACAGTGCAGATGCACAAACAAACAAAATATCTATGCTGGTGAACTAGTAAGATATTTGACTTAGATTGCATTGTGTCCTGTGGCCCACTTGTTGGTTCTCTGAAAGGACGCTAAACTGCTTTACATTGGCATTGTCTGTATGACCCCCTGCTGGGTCCCTATGACAGCAAATATGTATTGATTGATTGATTGAAAGGGAACAGCTGCATGACAGTGGATGCTCATTGAACATCCTGGGCGCATTGCAAGTCAGCGGCTACTGCATCTACCTTCAGCTCTGACATTGTATGCATTGAATGCGGTGCAGATCAGCAGCAGCTGACCTTTGTGTTTGGTTTCACTTCTGCAGCCCAAGTTTCCGGCTTGTCTGCATCAACTCTGGTGAATGATATGCCAAAGTCTGGCAAATCCTTGGTAACAAACATCTCTGTCCCGCCGTACAGCGACTGCTGGACAAGCATGTGATCGCCTGACTTGAGAAGGGTCAGGAGGGTTGTGCTGATAGCGGCCATGCCGCTAGAAGTCACCATGGCTGCCTCGGTCTTTTCCAGGGCAGCCAATTTCTTTGCCAAAGCCTGCATGGAAAACATCTGTTGTTTTGAAAGGCATTGTACAGCAGATCCTATTGTGATGAGCAGCCAAGGCTGGTCATGCTTACATATTGCAGCAAGACTGTCTACTACGTCGCCCGCTGCAAGCATATGTATGCTACAAAGCTATCGGGGATGATGAATTGTGGCATTGACAGAGAAACTCACATCGTGGTTCGGCGTGTTGTTGCATCGTGCGTATTTGACTTCGTCATAGCCCTTTGCAATGTCGCCGTCAAAAACGTATGTAGCTGACTGGAAGATTGGTGTGGTCGCTGCTCCTGCATAGTGGTCTTTATCGCCAATGTGCACAGCCTCCGTCTCTATGTGCCAAGTCCCCGGCAACGACATGCCTGCCGCTCGGACTTGATCGTACAGTTCAGGCCGCTCGCTGGTGTTGTGGCAAAGATCTTCTGCTGGCAGATGCTACTGTGTCAACCCTTTGTCGACAGGTTGGGCTGCGCAGCGCTTAGCAGCCCCACAAGGCGAAGGTTAGTCGGAAAGTCGGGCACTGACTGCCGTCGAAACGCTGTGCTTCGCTCGCGTGGCTAGCAGATGTGTGCACAGTAACACAGCAACTTCTAAGAGGCAGCCCTCGCAGCAAACAAAGGGGCCCCGCTGCGCTTGCAAGCTAATTGACCTCGATCAAGAACGGCGTGCGCTATTCTTCGCCTCTGTGCAGCACAACTTCCGACAGTGGCAGCTGATGCCGATCACGGGCAATCATGGCGAATTAGTAAACTTAGTAAAGCTCTATCCTTAGAGGGTATTTCCACTAGTGTCGTGGAATAGTGTACGTAATGAGTCGAAACCGGCAGTTCTGAATCAAGAATGTAGCTCGACAAGTTGTCGCGGCAGTGGTTTTTCTTCAGACCACTGTTGACATCAATCGGGCAGCAGGGCTCGTAAATGGGGTCAGTGTTTGGGTGCAGAGGACTACATAGTGGCATTACAGGTTTGATCACTGGTACCCTGTACATCCCAAGGATCGAATCTCAACACAGTATGTTGTTCCACTGAGACATAGGTAAAGACATCATACGATTGCAAAATTTGGCAGAACTGGCCAAAGCAACATGGGACTTGCATGTGTCAGCAGCAGTTTTCTGACATTACAACAGAAAGAGCATCAAGAGCATGGTGCCCTGACGACTCTGAGTGCATGCGGCGCGTTACTTGACGATCATCACACAGTGTCATGTTCAATGCCTTTGAGTCCTCTGTCAATGACTGCGAGCGACCAGCAGAACACAAGCTCTGTTCCATTAGTGCAAACTCTATGGATGACTGAGGTGTTCTGCCCTTGCGCCGCAGCCACAGCTCCTCCAGAAAGTCATACCTGCACCAAAAAGCAGTCAAGTCTTGTGTCTGGAGTTCTCAAACAACAAGCTTTGTTTCAAAGGCTTGCACCTGCACCTGATTGACCAAGAAGCTCACACTGACAAAGCAACCCGCAAATGCAGAAGCACAGCTGGCCAGGCACAAGCTTGCAAAAGAGGCAACTACTTTATTGCCAGGCTTGAGCAGATTGGTCGACCAATGCATGCTGACTGCATATCTGCTTTTCTGCACGGACATTGCAACAGCTCTGTTGAGCTGATGATGCAGCCAGCCAACAATGTTCAAGCGTTTTGTCAGGGTATGCCATCATACGCTGCTGCAATTGCCTGTACCTGCCAGGTCTGTTTCCCTCCAAGTAATGGCCTACTCCTGACATAGACTTTAGGCCATAGTGGTTGGCAATGTCAGAAGGCTCCACAAGCAGCCTGTACATGTTGCCTCTGTACAGCCAGATGTTCTGCTTCTCAAAGAACTCCTCGGGTAGCTTCTTCTGCAACAGTGCACTGACACATGCTGTTGAGATTGCATTGTATGTGATACAAGCACTTCAACCCGGTTAGCTAGATTAAACAGCTGCAATTGCTCCTGCACGAGATAAAGCTGCTACAATTGCATGCAAATGCATATGTACAAGGAGACATGGACATCTGTGCGTATATTTGGGCATGCATACAGTTCTGCCCTGTATGCATATGTCATCAACAGTGTCATGCAGGCTGACCTTCTTCCAGAGGAAAATTGTTTCCCGCCAGAAGCCATTCACAATTGTCAGCTTTTGCTTGATGTCCCAGTCTTCCTCATGCTGCAGCTGCTTCAGGCGGGTGTAGTAAAGCAAATCAGATTCCTGGCACTTCTGGCGTTTGTACCTCTCTACCTCAAAGAGTATGCCCTAGCAGACATTAAAGGCAAGCAGATTTAGCATCGCAGGCCTGTGCATCAGCAGAATGCCCTGTTGCAGGATGCTGAGCTCTATCTGTGTGCCTTCAGGTTGATTGCAGATATGCGATGTCATGAATCTGAGGTGTCCGGGGTGCTCAGCGAGTGCAACCGGGGTACAGAAGTAATCGAGGCGCACTACTGGTCGAGCGGGGTCGTCTGTGGGTCGCGATGCAGCGATGCGGTGCATGTGAAAAGCTACCTGCACTTCCTTACTGTATTTGTAGGACTGCTCCGCTGCCCGCTGCTCCTTCCTGTCTTGCTCGTCCAACCGTCTGTTGCGTGCAGCGACGTACAAGTTGACGACGGAAAAGACGATGCCAATTCCTCCCAGAAACAGTGCGATGACCGCTGTTGACAAGGTGCTTCCAGCAAGCATTGCCGAGCTAGCGCGGTCGCAATTGACAATGCCAGCGTTTGTTGTATGCTGTCGACTTACGGATATGCTATGACTCATTTATGCGTCATGGTGATGTAAGCTGACTCAACACTCAGCAGGGGCGTTCGGGCCCGCGCATGCATGCACAAAACGTGCTGCTTTCTTGCGGTTGGCAGCTTGTGGTTTGCACGCTGCATGTGGCAAGGCTTACGGCGCCCTCACAAACAAGTGGAAGTGGCTGAAATTTTGTTCAAGCACTTGCCATGTCATTGTCATGAAACCAGCTGTTTCAGCATGCCGATTTTGCTGCCGAAAGCGCTGCCAGAATCACTGGCATGAGCGAAGCCTACAAACCTTTTGCATCTGCTGCCTCTTGCCCCCCCTCTTTCTTAGATGAGACTTTGTCAAAAGGGCCTTGCTGATGATGTCATTACCAGTCCCAGGTGTCGGTCAAATTCCTTCGTAGGTGGCCTCAGATAGAGCTGACTAGCGATCTCGCGCGGCCTCGATCGCGACTCTGAACGCAATCTGAGCTGCATGCATAGCAGTGCGGTGACTGGCAATAGCAGCGGACATCGACTACGAGCTCAACTTGGCAAACGCGTCGCTGCAGCGTCTAACGCGTTGCTTGCTCTCTTAGCACAGTGCCTTTAGGCTTGCAGACAAAGACTCGACAGCATAGACGGCGCGCAAAGTGACCGCAGCCCTGCGGCTGCTGTGCAGTCCGCAGAGGCGATGAGAATGGCGCATACTCTGCAGTCGCAAGGAAAAGCTTCGCCCGAGGATGTCCAGTTGGAAGCGCTGGCGGTACCGGAGCATGTCGGGTGGCTCCAGTATTGTCAAAACATCCTGTCGCAGTAAGCATGCGTCCCGACTGTAGCAACACATCTCTGCTGCTGCGCAAGTCTGGAACCGATCCGTTGAACCAAAAGACAGACCGTACTGCAGCGTCCCAGTGACTACTGTAGCAGCAACCTGCAGTGATGCATCCGTGTTGCTTATACATTCCTACCTTTGGTTACAGAAGCGGCGGCCATGTCAGACTGGCATGGGAATGGACCCTCAGAATGGCAAAGCCACGCTTGTTCTACCAGGAAGGGGGAATTGCAGCGCAGCTACTTCCCCTTTGTCCTGTCCTGCACAAAGACTATGCCCCGCCATTAGTGTCCTTGAATGGCGGCATGCATATGGTGCTGAGCGTAGGTGAGCTGGCCTGCTTTGATGCTGATGCATCTGCCACATGTGTCATGTGCCGCATGCATGCAATATCTTCACTGCGATTGGGCAGTGGTCAATGTCAGCAACAAGCTGTGGCTATCAGTGGCTTTGGTACGTGAAGTCAGCATTGTGTTGATCTTTGACCACAGCATTTGAGATGCTATTCTGATTGAGCTATCTCTTCAGCTACTTCCATTGCTTCTGTTGAATCAGGCATCAGCAGCAATGTCAAGCATTCACAGGTCTATTGCACCACCCAATGCTGTCAGAACAGCTGTTGCAAAGCACACCATATATTATGCCAGGGCTGCCGCAGTAAGAAGATCATCAAGAAGTGTTTCACAATCTTCAGCCAGTCCTCAGGTCTGGTTACAGGTTCCAACAAAATGTGCTGTTACACCGCAGTGGTCAGACGGGCAACTGTCAGGGCAAACAGCACCCGCCGCCTAATTTCTACCTGTGCCATGGAGGTTGCAAGGCCCATGTCACAAATGTTCATACTGACATGCACATGCGCATGCTGTTACATGAAGAAGTCTTGAGCCATGTGCAGAGGTCAGGCAGGTGTTTGTGAGGGCAACTGACACGCGCCTCCTGGCTTGTACCCATGCTGTGGGGATTGCAAGGCCCATTGCATGAATGCCCATAATCAAATGCGCATGCTGTTACATGAATAAGGTTCTCACATCTTGCGTCATGTGCAGTGGTCAGGAGGGCGTATGTAAGGGCAATGCACACACGTCGCCTGGTGTATACTCCTGATGGGGGGTTGCAAGGCCCATCACATACATGCTCATGATGAAACCATTATGCTGCTACATGAAGAAGGATCTCACATGCTTGAGTCATGTGCAGTGTTAGCCAGGAGGGCTTATGTGAGGGCAATTTACATGCGTCGCCTGGTTTCTACCCATCTTGTGGGGTTTGCAAGGCCCATTACATGAATGCTGTCACATGAAGAAGCATCTCACATGCTTGAGCCATGTGCAGTGGTCAGGACGGCTTATGTAAGGGCAATTTACACACGTCAGTTGAGTCTACCGATATTGTGGGGTTTGCAAGGCCCATTACATGGTTGGTGTTACATGAGCAAGGAGCTCACATGATTGCGTCATGTGCAGTGGTCAGGAGGGCTTACGTGAGGGCAATATACACACGTCGCCTGGTGTCTACTCCTGATGGGGGACAGATTAGCTTAGATTGGTGGGATGGCTCCCTTAAGAAGGATTTGGACCCGAAAACACCAGTGCTCCTCTGCCTGCATGCATTTGCAGGTAAGCATCAAGTCCTGATGCATACCAGATACCAGGTCAGCCATTGGTGCAGTACTGCATGCACTTGCACCTGAGCACCAAGTCCCGATATATCCCTTTCACTGATTTGACTTAAAGACTGTTGCAGTGCTCCTCTGCCTGCACGCATTTGCAGGTACGAGTCCAATCCTGTTGTATGCCTTCCATTGAATTGTTGCAGTGCTGCTGTGCCTGCATGCATTTGCAGGTACACGTCAGTCCTGATGCATGCATTTTGTTGACTTGTTGCAGTGCTGCTGTGCCTGCATGCATTTGCAGGTGGGCGTCAAGTTCAGATGTTTGCTTTTTACCTATTTGAACAAGAAAGTTGTTGCAACGCTGCTTTGCCTGCATGCCGGTCAAGCATGTTCTGATGCAAGCCTTGTGTTGACTCAATCATAGGATGTTGCAGGGCCATCCGCCTCATTGCATTTGCAGGTGGGCTCAGCTTTTGATGGGCTGAATGATGTGCAAGGCACTCCTGTTGATGCATGCAGTCTGTCAGTTGTTCAATCAATCAGTCAATCAACTACATTTTCTGTCTTGAAACCCAGCAGGGGGTCATACAGACAATGTCAAAGCAAAGCAAAGCATTTTTAATTGTGTACAAATGGCACCAAGCTTGCTGTGCCTATGTCCTGAATGAATGTAAAGTGTGAGTGGAAACTGCCAGACTGCTTCAGTCAATGACGCAAGAAACATGTATAACTCAGTCACATGATTTGCAACACCAGATTGCAAAGCAGATTTGTGAGAAGTGATACACCTTGCCTAGCAGTACCTGGTGCTGAGTCAGACATGGCAAAGCTGTCTCAGTGTCACTTTCATTGTCAGCGCGGCCTGCTGTTGTCATTGCAGGTGACTCCAATGAGTCATACATGCTGTTCATGTGCAAGGAAGCCAAGAAGATGGGCTGGCGCTCTGTTGCCATGAACTATAGGTCTGTCTGCTAGCATTGTCTGCATTTCACACTACTGCGGCCTGCATGCATGACTTTTCAGGCCCCTAATGCAAATGTATGTTCTGCAAGTCCCAGAGCTCCAACAACATGATTACGGCACTTGACTGTAAACATGTATGCATGCATGCATGCAAGCTGCATGTATCTGAGCTGAAATGGCCATTTCGCGCTGACGATCTTGTAGAGCAACTGCACTATCAAAGCGCTTGTCCACAAATGCTTTCTTAAGCTAAATCTGCTTCGACCATCACCTCCTTTCTTGCTACATGTTTCGACAAAGCAGTTCTGCCACTAGCATGCCTCGAATGTGAATTTACCGTATGCAGGGGCTGCGGCAACACCCCCTTGACAAATTCCAAGCCCATGCATATAGCTCTATCAGCAGACGTGTACGAGGCTGTACGGTGTATACGGCAGCATTTCCCTTATGCCCCTGTGTTTCTAGTGGGGTTCTCAATTGGAGCCTACACCATGACCAAATACCTAGGAGAGGCAGACTCAGGAATCTGGCCTGATGGTAAGCAGATCCTGTCTTTTTGTTTGAATCTATTTTCTGTTGGTTTTGCACTTTGTTGATGATCCTGTGAGTTTCTGGATTGGAGCCTACACCATGACTCATTACCTAAAGAGGCAAACTCTGGGCTACGGTCAGATACTGAAGCCTCACACCTGTTGTGTTTTGTTTGGTAGTTGCCTTGCACTATGTGATGTTCTACAATCTATGTGCATGTGTGGGGCAATTACATCGTGTGTGACAAGTCTAGCTGCGTATTTAGTTGACCAAATGACGCTGTGAACAGCATCAATCAGACTTGAAACGCAACGCGTGATGATTTGAGCTCATGACATCGCTTTGGCTCTGGCGAGGGTGCATTGCTGGCAAGCATTGCAAGAATATGAAAAGTTGCATGTCAACATCAGCTGAGACAATCTCAACCAAAAAGATGGACAACTTCATGGACTGTGCAGATGGAAAGCTGCAGGACGCTGTCTGGATTTGCAAGTGCTGCAGAGTGTGTCTTGTCTGTCGAGAGTAGCTGAATCAATGTTGCTCGACAAGACGACGAATCATTTGTTTGGCATTGCAGATGGCAAGGTGCAGGGTGCTGTGTTGATTGGCAGTGGCTATGACTACGCTGCCGAGATTGGGAAGATCTCCAGACCCGCAATTCTGCGCATCCTCAATTTCCATTTCATTAACTGTTCATGGTGAGCATTCTGCAGCAGCTGCCACTTCTGCATTCATCCTCCATCACTTCAAGAGTCGCCTTGCACTCCATTGACCACTCAAAAGTATATCATGTTAACTCAGATACAGCCTTGGATTTTTGTTATATTGTGTGGGGATGCTTGTACGTTTTGCATGACAGTCATGTATGCCTGGCATGTGCATTGACTGTAAGAGAGCATGAGGCATTGCAGCTCGACTGTCACCATGTCAGACTGTGCCTGACTTGTTCAACAGCATTTGATCTTGATCAATCTTTCTTTGTAGCTTGTTAGCAGCTGCCCTTGAGCTGCCTCCAAGGGTACAGGTCATCTACACAAAGTCAAATGTCTTTATTTGATGTGTTTTTTGTGTTCTGACATGCTGTTCTCCTGTTGTAGGTGGTCTGGCTACTGCAAAAAGTACAAAGAGCAGCTGAGCAAGGACCCCAACATTGACCTCCAGGCAGTCAAGCGTGCTTCACGCACCTCTGATGCAGAAGCTGCCCTCATTTGCCCGGTAAACCCTCCTCTTCTTTGCTCATGCATTGCTCTCCGCCTTTGCATTGTTGCTGTTGCTCACACACCTCATGCAAAAGCTGCCCTCACCTGCCTGGTAAACCCTCTTCTTCCCTGCCCATGTATTGCTCATCTTGGTTGCTCATGCTTTGCTGTTCTTTCGTGCGCTCTTGCTGTGCCTCACGCACTTCTGAAGCTGCGCTAATCTGCCCGACAGGCCCTGGTCCTCTTCTTTACTTATGCAATGCTCTTCACATTGCTTGCATTGCTCTTCTTCTGTACTCTCTTGCTGTGCCTCACGCACTTCTGATGCAGAAGCTGCCCTGATCTGCCCGGTCGCGGCCTGTTACCTTTCTTCGCTCATGAATTGCTCTTCCTTTTTGCTCATGCATTGATGATCTTCTTTGCACTCTTTTCACTCTTGACTCCTGCAGTGATGGTGAAGGCGCAATAGATTATTTGTGTAGGGTGGCCTCTTGACTTCTATTGCTCCAATGGCATGTTCATTCACCTCATTTTGTTTACCATGACGGCTTGAACATGGTGTCTGACGCCTGCTGTATAACACCTTCGCACAAACCAGATGCAAAAGATGTCATCTGCTCAATTGACAACAACAGTTGACGCACACTATGGCTTGTATGCCTATTTTGCTCCATCCCGCTTTCAGCGACATAGCTTTTTGTAGCACGCCTCTGGGCTTGCTTGTGCACAGGCATGGGGCTATCCAGACATTGATGCCTACTATGATGATATCAATGGCCTGAAGTGGATCCCTAAGATCAAGACGCCCACCCTGTTCTTGTCGGCAGCTGATGATCCATTTTTGGGGTAAGTTGTGCTGTTCTGCTTGGCAATAAAATGAATACCAACAGTTCAATGCAGTTGCATTTGCATGCGCTTTTGTTAGCTGCCCTCTCTGGTGGCAATTGACAACTTGCCACTTGTGTTGTTCTTGCTGTGCTGGCGCAACTGTGGCACTGAAGCACGCATCCTTCGTAGTGCTATCTTTGGGCATACTGCACTGGAAAGCATCATGCCCTTTATGAGTGAGACCGATACTGCATGTTGTGTTGTCAGTATCAGTTTTTCCTGAGTCATGACTGATTCTTGCAAAGAAGCAATCTTCCTGATTTTTTGGAAGAAGACCATCAGATATGTGTACCAACTGCCTGTCTTTGTATGAAAATAACAACAAGTAAAAAGAATATAATTTTCAGCCCAAATCAAAACACTCCTGGTATCCAATAAAATATAACACGCCTCTCTTGCCTTGCACCTAGTGTTTGAATAACTGTGTTGGAACATTCTGCTGCTGACCTGTGCGCATTATTGATACAGGGAAACAACGCCTCCCAGACCCTACAAGGAATGTAGCAGCAACCCATTACAGTCTTGCTATGTTCTTGTGCTGACAGTCCATGTTGTGCTACTGACTTGTGTACGTCATTGTGTAGGGAATCGGCTCCTCCCAGACCCTACAAGGAGTGTAGCAGCAACCCATACACAATCTTTGTGCTGACAGCCCACGGGGGCCATTGCGCGCATCTGCCCTTGGGCTCTTGGGTCACCGGAAAGGCCTGGATGGACAAAGTCGCCATGCAGTTCTTTGCTGCAGTGCTCAGTATACCTAAGTTGAGTACAGCTTCGGACGCTAGTGGCACTGCTGATGAGCCTAATTAGGAGCCAGCATGAGCAGCAGTGTCCTAGCTGGCAGCGGCATCAATGTCTGATTTGGGACAAGCAACAGTATCTTAGTTGGCAGCAGCATCAATGTCTGATCTGGTAGCAGCGACAGCGATCTAGTGTCTTGTTGGCAGTAGCATCAATGTCTGGTCTGTGAGCAGCAACAGCGTCTTAGTCGGCGGCAGCAATTATGCCCGGTCTGGAGCAGCAAAGGTGTCTCAGTTGGCGGCAGCAGCATCAACGTCTGATCTGGTAGCAGCAGCAGCGATCTAGTGTCTTGTTGGCAGTAGCATCAACGTCCGGTCTGGAGCAGCAACAGTGTCTTAGCTGGCAGCAGCATCAAGGTCTGATTGGTAAAAACAGTAGTGTCTCAGTTGGCAGCAGCCGTAACGTTCAATTTGGCAGCAGCATCAGTGTATGATTTGGCAGCGATAGCAGCATGTGATTAGCAGCAAGGCATGCAGCAATACACAAAGAGCTTACAGGCAGTCAGCATGGCTGCAGATCACATGTTGGCAAGTTGTCAAACTTCAGCTTGACAACTTGCCACTTTGTCCACCGTTTTCTCTGGTGCTGCTCAAATGCAAGACCCAGTTGAACAAAAGCAATGGATGGAGTGTCCAGTCAGTTTTGGTTTGGTCTTGACTCAACAGATGAAGCATCTACTTCAGATGCAGGCTTTGTTTGCCACCAAGCCTTTTAGGCAGATCTGCACAACAGCACACCTCAAATGCTGGTCCTGAACCAGGCTGGCACTTGGTTTTCTAAAGTGCTTTTTTTAAGCATTGTATGACTATTGGCATGCAATGCCATCATCTGGACATACTGCAGTCAGGACATGGATATCAAGGGTCTTTTATCAGACTGTGTAGTGGATTGCAGTGAAGTTTATTTGCTTTGCACCAGGGCATGCTGGCCCTGCGATGTAGAACTGGACACCAGTAGGTTTGTTGGGTTTCGCCTTCTGCCCAAGAATTAGCTTCATCAGGTTCACTCACGATTGCTGCAAGTGTCAAGTTTGCAAGACCTGCAGAGCATTTGACTACCTGTTTTGGGGCGAGCTGATATGTGCAACAAAACCTCAAGGGATTGCAAAGGAGCGTCTGTTGATGGCTTGTTGTGGTGGCCGTGCTCAGCTGCACTGCAACTAGCCTTGGCCAGCCGTACAGAGCTTCAGATTTGCTGCTGAGAGCCTTCCTTTTGGCGTGAAATCACAGTTTGTGTTTGATGATGGAGTCTTTCTTTGATTTTCAGTGAATGCGTTTTCCCGATGGCTATTCGTCTAATAGCTGCAGTCGCAACAAATCATGCGTCTTCAGCAGCAATTTCACAGTCTCTCTCATGTTTGGTGTAAACTAGTCAAGTGTTGGCACTTTCAGTAGTTGGTGCTGACTTCTCCCACTTGTTACAAAAGCATCATACAAAGTGAGTATCATAGTTGTGAGTTTCTGGGTACAGCTGCGTTCTTGGCACCGGCAAAGGCTTGTTCAGACAATATAAAGCTCACAACAACAAGGCACAGACAGCTCCAAACGGCTTCTAACGGCTATTGACCTGTGCTGTCGCCTGCTGTGCATGCGGAAGCTGGAGGTGTCATGTGGTTTCTTTACGAGTGTCTCGTTCGAACCAACACTGATTGTCAGTGCGTAACTCATGTAAACCGATGCTGATCGGGCATCTCGGCAGCGCCTTCGAGCGGAGCTTCGCGACATGCGTCGATTTCGTAGCAAGCTGATGGGACCTGACGTTGGTGCGTGTATCTCAAAAGCAGCAGCAATCACTCGCCGCTAAGTCGCAGAATTTTGATCTCGTTGACCGGATATTCTGACTGCTGCAGCCTTGTGCCCGCCTCCGATTTGTTGCCGCATCATTGCTTCCGTGCTTGCATTCTTCGCCGAACATGTTCACCGGCATGTACCGCAGATGTTCGTGATTGCTCTGTGAGCGCTGCTCGCGCTGGCGACTGACCGAGAGGCACCGCCAAGCTTGCAAAAGCTCCGTGCGGCAATGCCAGAGACCATGTCAAGCGACACAGGGTCCCAGGTGCTTTCACTTCTGTAGAAGATACGCCGTGTATAGAGGGGCATGCATGGCGGACTGTTGAGCTCTGCTTACAGGTCCCTCGGGAGTGGAACAACACCTCAGTGCCTTTTAGAACAGACATTTGCATACATCAGCTATTTCAGCAGCAGGCAGCTGCACAGCCAGAAGCAGAATGTCTTGTGTACAACAACACATCAACGAGCTATGCTCAGCTGGACCACAGAACCAATCAGCTAGCACACCACCTCAGGCAACTTGGTGCTGGGCGAGATGTCCCAATTGCAGTGCTTATGGAGAGATCTTTCGACCTCATTGTGGCAGTAATGGGTGAGTGCTAGCTGCTTGCCAGTCCTTAGGACATGTTGCGCATGTTATGTCTGCATATCTCCCTTGGTAGATGCAGAGACCAGCTGATGCGTGCATGGCTACAGTGCAATATCGCCCGCACCCATAGCAGTCCATAAGTGATGGCACATGGCTGTCCAGAAGCAATTGATGCACACGATAAGAGCGCGAACTGAGTTTGCAGCCAGTCAATGTCACAAGATGTGGCCATCTCTGCACTCACGCCTATGTCTATCATGAAAGATACCCTGCCATGAGTTTGCAATCAAAAAATGCCTGCACTGATTTGTTCAGCTGAGCCCAGTCTGCGCTCAGTCTGCCATCAACATTTTGCTGCATGGCACTCTGATGCATGTCTTGTGTTATTCAGCTGTGCTCAAGGCTGGAGCTGCATACCTGCCCATGGATCCTCATTACCCACAGCAGCGGCTGGCCTACATGGTCAAGGATGCTAAAGCTCCAGTGCTGCTGACTCATCAGGGCTTGCGGCAGAAGCTGCCTGAGGGCGATCTGCAAATGCAGGTAGCCGCAGCGTTGTCTATTGGCACATCTGTGCCTATGTGTCGCATGTATGCAGCTTTGCAACATTGCATGATGGGCCATTCATGCATTGCGCACCCACCCATTTGCAGCAGTCAACACCAATGTATGCATTCTTCACCCACTGCTGATGCATCAGTGCTGTTTGTAGTTCCACGCTTGTCTAGCCTGATGTATGTTGAACTTTTGAGATGACATGGGAACATCTCAGCATATGCAGATGCAAGGCTGAGGGTGTAACATCTTCACCGCATGTTTTTGCACTGACCTGGGCCAAAGTTCTCACCTCGACCGCTTCATCTGCCTCACAAGCAGTCAACAGCATGTGCTTTGTACACATCCAGCTCAGCTCCAAATGAACATAACATGGCAATGGTCATGCAGGTTGTAGATGTCAATGAGTCTGAGCAGCTTATCTCAAGCTGCTCGCCTGAGCCACTCAACCTGCCTTGCAGCTCCTCAGACATGATGTACCTCATCTACACCTCAGGCAGCACGGGCAACCCTAAAGGGGTCATGCTTAACCATGTCTGCTTGGTAAACCTCTTGGAATGGTCAGTCAGAGAGTATGCGCTGTCAAGCCAGTCGAGTGTGCTGCTGAAGACCGCTGTCAGCTTTGACCCCTCTGTGTTTGAGATTTTTGCTCCGCTTGCACTGGGAGGGAGGCTGGTGATTGCCAAGCCTGGTGGCCATGAGGACCCAAGTTACATCAGGGATCTCATTGCTCAGCAAAGGTTTGCTTTCGTCTCACAAAATCTTTTGTGCCCTAGGAATGTTGGGTCATGCATATCGGCTTGTTGATGCAGTGCCCACAAGTGCTGAAGCTCACGCCACCACTGCAATCAAGCCAGTTCAAACACGTCCTGTCAGCACCTGCAATTTTGTCTTTTCTCATGAGCACGTGTTTATTGAGAGGGCTGTTAGCACTCAGCCTCATGCAAGGGGCACAACCTGAGCAATTACCAAATCTGGCCAGATAGGCACAAAGAGCTTGCATGTAATAAGACTACCCTTTGTGGTGTGTGTCAGTGTTGGTGCAAGACCAAAAGATTGCGTGTGGTAAATGCGCTGAAAGTTTATGCCTTCTTGGTGCAAGCCAAAAGCTTGCATGTGACAAAATCTTTCTTTGTGATGTGCGCAGGGTAACGTTTGCCATCATGGTGCCAACAGCCCTGCCCTACTTCTTGGATGCCTGTGCGGCCCAGCCCTCAGCCTGCAGTCATCTCAAGCAGCTCTGCTTGATTGGCGAAGCATTTGGCAGGTAATTTCGCCAACTCTGTGCTTGGTCATATGCAAGCAGTGATTCGTCCGGTGACTGCTTTCCTGTCTTGACTGCCTCTTCTCAGCTTGATGTAGAGTCTGTTGGATGCAAGCCTGTGCCTCAAAGGGTGTGCAAGGTGCTGCTCAATCAGCAGTTCTCAACATCTGCAGTATGAAGTGACCAGCTCAGTCCACAGTCTGTCCTGTGCAGGTGCTTGGCTCAAGGGGAGTGTAAAATTCTGCCCAGCACAGATTTCCAGAATACCTACTTGTTTGTCTTCATTGCTAGTCAATGTGACGACTGACAGTCTGCCCTGTGTAGGTGTGTTGCCCAGCACAGGTTTCCAGAATACCCACTTGTTTGTATTCATTGCCAGTCAACATGACGACTCATAGTCTGTCCTGTGTAGGTGTGTAGCTCAAAGGGCGTGCGAGGTGCTGCCCAACACAGAAATCCACAATATCTATGGTCCAACAGAAGCCACCATCTGGGTAAGCAGCTGGTGCTGCAAAGGGGGTGACTTTGAGGGGGTAGCCACCAGCCCCATTGGACCCCCCATGGCTAACACCCAGCTGTATGTTCTGGATGACAAGCTGCAGCCTGTACCCGTAGGTGAGCATCTGGTTGCTTTTTTAGAGGCTTTTTCTGATCATTTCTGTATGTGTGCATACAAACCTAGAAGCATGTCTTTGTCGAGTTGTTTGGGCACGGCAACAACCCTGTTGTTGGTGTGTGAGCTGTTGGCCTTGCCCCACGTGGCTAACACTCAGGTCTATGACCTCGATGACAAGCTGCAGCCAGTGCCTGTAGGTGAGCACCATACAGACGCATGCATCTGAACATGCATGTAATAGGCCTTCTGGGCTTCGACCACTGGTGCCATCAGACTACCCATGTCTAGTATCAGCTGTATATTCTGGATGACAAGCTGCAGCCATCACCTGTAGGTTAGCATCATGTTGATCTGTGGGAGGGCTAGTTGCATGTGCTCATGGGATTATCCTGGTACAGCAGTCAGACTGCTGTCTCATGGCTGACACCAAGCTGTATGCTCTGGAGTAAACGCTTCAATCAATGCCTCTAAGGGGAATTATGTCATTGCATAACAAGTGATCTGTTTGTGTGTATTGTTCAGGTGAGAAAGGTGAGCTGTATATAAGCGGCATCTGCTTAGCCCGAGGCTATAAGGGCCAACCCACAATGACTGCTGAGCGCTTTGTGGATAACCCATTTGCCAGAGGGGAGGAGCAGCATGCCCGAATGTACAAGACAGGAGATGAGGCCTGTTGGCGAGCTGATGGGGTTCTTGTATTCCTAGGCAGAGTAGCCAAAGATGCACAGGTATACATATGACCCAGGACATGTTCCACACAATGCAGAGCTGACCTGGACACACATGCATACTGGTTGTTACCTATGGGCATGCTTTGCATAAGCCAAGATACATAGGCAAATGCATGTCTGGCGTCTCCATTTGCATGCATATTGGATGGCTTTGCAATGTGCATCTATGATGTCATGCTAGGAGGCATGCTTGTGTTGCAATAATCACAGCTGGGCTCTTTGGACAGCACAGTCACAGATGCAGACAGAGTGTTGGCCAAAATTAAGCACTGTGGCTGTAATTTGTGTTGACTCTATGCCTGCATTGCCCACATGTTCATCAAATGCTACTCATCCAGGACAAGGCACATGTCAGCAAATTTGCTGCTGTGATGCCTACATACTGAAACAATGAACATGCACCATTGCAGGTGAAGCTACGAGGGTTCAGGATAGAGCTGACAGAGATCGACCACCACTTGTCAACTTTCCCAGGAGTCCAACAGGCCATAGCAATTGTACACAAGGACAGCCTACAGCAACAGCATCTGGTGGCTTACATCTCACCAGCCAGCACAGACATCACAAAGCTCAGGCAACATGCAGCGCAATTTCTGCCAAAGCACATGGTACCTGAGACTTTTGTATTGCTGGATGAGTTTCCCAGGTTGCCCAATGGGAAAGCTGACAGGAGTAGCCTGCCTGAGCCGCAGTATGGAAGCTTGGCGGAAGCTGACTATGTGGCGCCTGCCAATGAGCTGGAGAAATCAGTACGTCACTCATGCCACCAAGTTGCCACATCAGTGCAGCCTGTGATCTTCAGCAGAAGTGTGTCACTTTTGTGTGCTGAACGACACTACACCTTAGAAAAACTGCATTCCAGCTTCACGCATTTCAGCATAATTCTGCAAACTGTTCATGAGCACCTGCTGTCTCTTCATCAGTCGTGAAATGCTTGGGTCGGCAAAATGCTCGCCGGGTCTTGGGTGCAGGTTAGTATCTGGGCCTCACAGCAACTCAGTGACTCAGGTACAAGAGTTTATCTGGCGGTCAGATGACTCTAGCACCTGAGTGGCTGTGTTGCTGAGAGGCCAAGGTACTGTATCCACGCACAACAAGACTAAATGGTGACGCAGCCAGCCCCTTTAAACTCCCTTTCCCTCCTCTTTCCCTCCACCAATGCTTGGCTTGCCCTTGCTGGCGCCATTGCTGGTTAAGCGTTTCAGGTTCAGGAAGGCTGAGCACCACATTTCCGATGCCAGCCTATGCATATACGCTTTTGACTATATGTTCTGACATGTATGCGTTCAACAGCCAGACTCAACAAGCGTCCTTGTGATGCAGCAAGTGTAGTATAACTGCTTGACGTACACTTGCAAGGAGCGTACTGATCAACTTGCTATTTGAAGTTGTGCTGAGTTAGGTCATATGCTCCTGGATGCAGATTCAGCAGTCGTGGTCAGAGGTGCTGGAGCTGGAGCGCATCAGCTGCTCAGCCAACTTCTTCCAGATAGGCGGCACCAGTCTGCTAGCAGTCATGCTGGCTTCCCGCATGCAGACAGCATTTGGGCTCCAAGTTCCTGCCTCCCAGATCTTCACCAGCAAAACTATCTCAGAGCTCGCTGATTTTGTGAGTCAGTCCAGCCCTGTCTCCTCTTCCAATGCTGGCAGCAATCAACAGCCAGTAATTTCAAACGAGCGCCTGACAGCTGCCCAGAAAGCTCAAGGGGTTTACTGCACCTTGAATCAGGAAGTCATGATACTCTCCCATCAGCTAGCATCCAGGCCAAGCGCATTTAGCATGCCCTTTGCGATCAGACTCAGCGGCCCTTTGGACCTCGATCTACTCAACTCAGCCCTGCAGTCAGCCGTTTCCCGCCAAGAGGTATTGCTCTGTCACTTGACAGGGAAGCTGGTGAGTAAGAACTTCCTGGGGCGTATGATCAGGACCACCATCATGACCAGCATGGTTAGTAACAAGGTGGCGCAGGGGCTGTTGAGCAATGCCCTGGTGGCAAAGATGGTGCACAAACGCATGCAGGGCAAGGCAGGGCTGGGCACCAAGATGGTTTTGCCCAACACACTACCTCTGGTATGCAACCCAGCCAAAGCATGATCCATGCACACTTAAACTCACATGCATGTACTGGGGATTGCCAGTTTGTCATCAGCTTGTTGCACACAAAGGAGATGCCGCTTGCAGATTGTGTGCATGGTACTGGCTTGAGTCCAACTTACATGCGGCATCTCACGCCACGTTGGCTCACATGATCATGATCAGAGCTTTGCACATGAGAAGAGATGCCTCTTGCACGTGGTGTGCATAGTATTGGCTGGAGACCAACTTACAGTTGCATGCGGCATCTCATGCCATGTTGGCTCACGTGATCATGAACAGAGCCCATCAGGAACTTCTGCAAGCAGCATTGAATACTGCCTATTCTCTAAACACTCCTCTTGTGAGGACTTTGTACCGTGAACTCAGCACTCGGATTGTCTTAGCCTGACCGGTCAAAGCAGTGCCTGGCAAGCTCTCTCTTTCACCGCGTCTGGTGTCGCTTACAGCTCAGGCTGCAGCGAAGAGCACCAGCAGAGGGAGCCAAGCTGCCAAGGATTGTGAGTCATTTTATCACCCCTCCTTTTCATCTGACCACGGGCCTGATGATCAGCGTCACAGCCATTCCCTTGACACCTTGCTTTTGCGCTGATGGGGTCATGAGTCCAACCCATCCGTAGTCACTGCATTTCTGTGTTATTCACAGGTCAAGTTGCAGCGTGAAGCACCAGTAGAGGAAGCCAAGCTGCCGAGGATTGTGAGTCAGGTGGTTGCCACCCCTTTTGATCTCACCACGGGCCCTATGGTCAGAGTGACAGCCATCCCGCTGACGCAGCAGGAGGAGTATGTCCTAGTCATCAGCATGCACTATGCCGTCACTGATGGCTGGTCCCTGGGTGTGTTGATGAAGGACATCAGTCAGGCGTATAACACCCTCAAACACAGTAAAGGTGAATGCTTGCTTTGGTGCATGGGTTGTGCCTGAACTGCAAAGCCTTGACTTTGCTTGTGATGTCAGCATGATTGCTTCTGTATGTGCATAGTTGGGCCTGCTGAGCTTGCCTAGCCCATGTGAGTGGGTGGGTGAGTGACTGAATGAATGAATGAATGAATGAATGAATGAATGAATGAATGCTGCACCAGATCGTAGTGACTGTGCTGCATTCTCAAGACTGTTGAGCATGTTCAGTCTTGTTGAAAATCTGCTTTCAACACTCATACATGCATCTGGTTGCAAGCAGCTGTCCTTGGACATGTCAGCAACCCTGAGACTGAAGGAGCTTTCATAGAGGTGTGTGTTATACATATTCTTATGCTCAAATGCTTGCTGCTGGACACTCATGTCAATGACCTCATGTCACCTTTGTGAGATGCAACTGACAGACCCTTGAATGCAGGCCAAATAGGCTTGACACAGGAGCTTCCACTGTCTTTCCTGGAGCATGCGCAATGGGACAGAGTGCTCATGCACTCCAAGCGCATGGCAGACTTGAGTTGGTGGTGCACCCAGCTGGGTGGTGCCCCCCTTCAACCCCTCCTGCAGTCTGACTACCCCAGATCTGGTCGAGCCAACATTGGGCAGAATCCAGGAGACATCGTCAAGGTACTTAATCGGAAATTCTTCTTTTGGCTTTTGCCACAGACATTGAATCAAACCTCCTGCATTTGCCAATATGCAACGGAAGAGATACATGTGAGTTACCAGATGATGTCTTGCAATACACAGGCAAATTTGAATGTGTGTCTCCGTCTCTGCGTGCAACCATCTTCTTGACGCAGCCTGACTTGTTGAAGAAGGTAGGCACTGTTTGTTTCGCCAGTCATATGTTTGCACCGGTTGCTGGAGTTCTGACACGGTGCATTTGGCATGTCTCTGTCTCAGGGGAAAGCACTAAACAGTATACTGACTTGGAATCTGTATGTCAATTTTCAGTAGTCAACAACGAACTGAGTCTGTACAATAGGCTTGCATGGCGTTGCTTTGCATTGTGCTGTAGGTGTCTTTTCCACAACAGCAGCTTGAGCTTCTGCGGCAGCTAGTGCAGAGCTCTTTCAGCAATTTTTCTTGCAACTTACTGGTCTGTTTTGCTACATGCGTTGTTTCGTGTGAGCAAATTGCTGTAAGCTGAAGCTGACAGCGAGCTTTTGCAGCAAAAGCCACACAACAATTTTACCTTGTGTGCTGCAGATGTCCTTTTTAAGGGCGCAGATAGAATTGCTGTGGTAGCTAGCACAGAGTCAGGGCAATCACCTCTTTGTGGCGCCTTGCATATTTCCCTGCAGATGTCCTTTCCTACAGAGCTGCAGGCTGTTTGTGACGATCTTGTCTGTTACACTGCAGATGTCGTTCCCAAGGGAGCAGGTTGAGCTCTTGCGGCAGCTAGCGCGGAGCCTGAATAGCAGCCTCTTTGTGACAGTGCTTGCAGCCTTCAAGCTGCTGATACGGCGCTACAGTGGATGCACTGTGGCAGCAGCAGCTTGTGCGTGATGCTCCAAATTGTTCCCGTGCAGATGTCTTTTCCCAGAGAGTAGGTTGAACTCTTGTGGCAGCTGACGCAGAGCCTAGGCAGCAGCCTTTTTGTGGCAGTGCTGGCAGCCTTCAAGCTGCTACTGAGGCAGTTGTAGGCAGTGGACTGCAACAGCTAGCACATACTGTAAGCTGCAGTCTGTGTGTGACATTCCTGTTGATTGTCCTACAGGTGGCCTGCAAGCTGCTGCTGAGCTGGTACACTGGGTATGACAGCCTGATACCCTGCAGACCCAAATGCAATAGATCATGTGACATTATGTATTCGTTTGCTGCAGATGTCTTGCCCTAAGGAGCAGGTTGGACTCATGCGGCAGTTAGCACAGAGTCTGGGTAGCAGCCTCATTGTGGCAATGCTTGCAGCCTTCAAGCTGCTCCTAAGGCGCAACAGTGGGCGGGGTGACCTATGGATTCATAGTTGCAAATTCAATAGTCCACATGACAGTTTCTTTCTATTTGCTGCAGATGTCTTTTCCAAGGGAGCAGGTTGAGCTGTTGCGGCAGCTAGCGCAGAGCCTGGGTAGCAGCCTCTTTGTGACAGTGCTTGCCGCCTTCAAGCTGCTACTGAGGCGATACAGTGGGCGGGATGACCTGGTGGTCAGCACCCCCAGCTCGGGCCGGAACCGACCTGAGCTACAGGGGGGATTGGTTGGATGCTTTGTCAACCTCATCGCTCTGCGGACGAACATGGCAGGTACTTGGTCCTGTCTATGCTGTAATAAAGCAAGAGCATCTATCAGGACCCACAACAGGAGCCTGCATTCTGAGAAGCAGCCTCGAAGTGCTACTTTGCAAGCACCAAGCTGCCAACCTTGGACCTGGATGAGCCAAGGGGTTGTGGCAAAGAATGAGGTGGATTCTTTTGCGATGTGCCAGCCAGAATTTTTTTTTCACAGGATACATCTGTGATGGGCAGGTGCTAGAAGAGCATCAGGCGCCTTGCTACACCTTTTTGGCAAGAGATGTTATGAGCAAGAACTTGTATGTCATGAGCAAGAACTTGGCTGCTGTCATCTGCATGCGCAAAGATTAAGCAAACACACCAAACAATGTGTTTCATGAAGTCAAAGGGCAAGAGTCGCTATTTGAAATGCAGCAGACTGTATGCTGGAGAAGAGGGATGAGGCTTGACTGCTGAACTTGACATGCTCAAGTGCAGGCACTGCGTGCTCGCACGCTCAACAACATCAATAGCAGGGATGGATATGCAGGTCGTATGACATTTGTGAGCCTGATGCAATGGGCACATGAAGCAACAGCAGCAAGCCACGGGCACATCTGCATGCGCTGGTATCTGTTTGGTCTCGAGATCTTGTGAATCTTCAACTCATGCACTCAAACGCAGATGTTGACTTGCAGGCTGTGTGACCTTTACAAGCCTGGTGCAAAGAGTACATGATGCAGTTGCGGCTGCTCTAGCGCATGCAGATGTACCTCAGATGCAAGTTGTGGCCGAGCTGGCGCGTAACCAACAGCTGCTCGCCTTCAATGCAATCCCATATCAGGTGTGTTTCACCACGTCTTGTTGCTGCTGTTTCAGATGTGTCTCCACGTGATCAGCAATCTATATGTGTTGACCCAGGATGCAGTTGCATGCCAGGAGTTTTTGCAAAACAGGCTGTGTTCAGCAACAGCAACCATACATATATATGTATATAACTCTATATCTGTGCGCACTTTGTGCGGCAGCTTAGGTGTGAGTGGTGTCACAGATACTCTCATGCCCAAATGACCTCTGAGTCTCCAACAGGCTGAGCGTTTTACAAGTGGCTCAAGTGCGCAGCTACCTGCTTGAGATTTGTTTTGCTTGCAGCCCATACACCACCCAAGCATTTCACTGCTGGGAGTAGTGCCCCAAAGCTCAAAGCTGCATACCTTGAACACACTTCCTTGCTATTGTGTCCAAGCCCTACTTTTGCAACTGCCAACAGTTGATGGCTGAAGACCAAGCTCATAATCCCTTACCAATGGCCAGCCCTGATAAGCAGCATGTTCAACAGATTTACTTTGCCTGCAGGTTCTGCTTGCACTGCATCCCAAATCATTGCTAGCAGGCATGGTGTGACAAACAGGGGTGTGGGGCCAATTCGCCGAGGCAGCTCCGATGTCAATGTTTTCCTTGGCAGCACTGATTTCTGAATTTGTGTGTGTGCAGGTCTTATTTGCGCTGCATCCCAAGTCATCGCTAGCAGGCATGGACCTTGACAGTGTAACCACAAGAACCTTGGAGTTCACACAGGCATAACCAACTGAACGCTTTCCTTGGCAGCACAGTTGACTGGACTCGTTTGTGTGCAGGTCCTATTTGCACTGCATCCCAAACCCTTGCTAGCAGGCATGGAACTTGACGGTGTGACAACAAGGATTGTAGAGCCAATTCACACAGGCAGCTCCAACTGTAACGCTTTCCTTGGCAGCACAGTTGACTGAACTCGTTTGTGTGCAGGTCTTGTTTGCACTGCATCCCAAAACCTTGCTAGCAGGCATGGACCTTGACGGTGTGACAACAAGGAGTGTAGAGCCAATTCACACAGGCAGCTCCAAAGTCGACATCTTTCTGGAGCTGTTTGAAGCCGCTGATGGCTCTGTCGTGGGCCATATTGAGTATGACAGCTCCCTGTGGCAGCGGTCGAGCATACAGGCCCTTGCTTCTGAACTGCATGTAAGTACAGCTTCCTTGCTTGACTGCATTGTATGACCTGATGACTGTATGCATTCAGAGCAGTCCTTCTCACAAATCGCGTCGAGTATGATAGCTCCCTGTGGCAGAATTATTGCATTGATCCATTCTTCAGCACTGCATTTCCCGATTGCAGTCATCCACAACATGTATTTCGCTCTCCCAGCGCAAATGTTTGCATGACTCTGATTTGAGCTGTTGCTGCAACACAGGTTTCAGATGTGAGTAGGTCACCCCCAACGGAGTCATGCGTGCACATGCCTGCATTCAGCCCGTAGAAGTGCCAACTATGACTATGCGTGTACTACCAAAACACATTTTGCCAAAATGAATCGCATAATATATGTCGCATATGGCAGTGCACAACGTATGTTATGAGCACTGTTGGTAGTCATGCAGCTTTTGTTTATCGCAGTGTCTTGTGTGTGCAGGCAATCCTGATTGAAGTAGTGCAAAACTCTGACCAACCTCTTGAGCTCAGCATGCCTCAGAATTCAAACGGAGACAGCAGATATCAATGAATTTTGCAAAGCCGGTGCAGCATCACAGCACAGCGTGAAGGTGTGTGAAGGCGGACAGTCTCCTGGTGAAGGACAATTGAGAAGTATTGCCATCATTGACCATATGAGCGTCAAAATAGGCATCAATAGTAGCACTTGCTGTGCGAAGTTCAGCTGGCGACAATACAGAACAGCATCTGCACAACAAGTCTTATAATCAGGACACATAGTTAGGTATGTTGTGGGCACAAATAGCTGGAAGCACTGTTTGGCAACTGCATGCAATATGCTTGTACTGCATGCCCATGGGTAATGACTAGTATATACGGCTGCGTCATTACTCATGGGCATGTGAAGAGTGTCATAATCATTTGATGAAGGGTTTCCCAACTTTGGAGCGGCCTCCTGGCACATTCCTAGAGCTGTTTCTGCTGCTTGCTGTGATGTTTTGAGCACATGCCTGCTATGAGAGCCGGCCTATATAGCTCCCCACTCCAACAGTCATCTCCCTCAGCTCTCTTTGAGACAATTGTACAACTAGCTTTTGTATCTGTTGAGGAGTTTGAAGCTAAGCACAGACTTGCATGAAAAGTCATCCAGAACTGACTTACCGTTTTGCAACGCCTTGAATTGAATCAGATGTGAGCCCCAATATTCCTGCCCAAACAGCATGTGGTCCTCATACCACAAAGTATCTGGGACGTTGATGGTGCAGTTCAGCATGCCCACAGCTAGCACAACGGCACCATTCACATTTTTTCAGTGCGTCCAAATGGCACATAGGAAAGATACACAACACATCAAACTGTGATGCTCGCAATGAGGCCATCTGTCACAATGATGCAGTATTGTTGCCGACTTTGACAGGCACTGGAACAAGTTCATGATCATATGGATTGGAGATGAAGATGACACATCACCTCAATCACAGCAGAGCCTACATGCCAACAAAGCTGAGCTAAAGCTGCACCCAAGCTGAATTCCAAAAGGACATCTGTTTAATTGATTGAAAATTCATCACCACAGCCAACCTTTTCTTGCTCAGAAAAGCAACTTCACTTTCGCTAAGCTATGTGTCCTCAAGCTCTTCAACACTTTGCAGGCCATCACGCTTTATTTTCAAACAATTTGGGTCAGATCTGAGATCAATGTCCGGCTCAACAGCCAGACTGAAGCAGCATGGTGTCAACTTTGGAAATGAATTTCAATAATATGGGTCACATGCCCTAAACGGCGAATCTCCCGTCAACAACTGGATGCTGCTGATTTGTAGCTCAAGCGCTTGCCCTGATTGACAGATCTTTTGTCAACAGTCAAGTGCTGCTGATGTTATGCTTGCATACTGAACAATAGAGAAAAAAACACACAATTGTCTTGACAGATCGCAGAGGTGCAAAAAAGCCCCAGCTCTTGAGCAAAACCTCATTCCCAGAAGCAATTCTATAAAAAAAGAAACCCAGGCAGGCTTGAATGTTCAGAAAACAAAAAAGGGGTCAACTGCACCAGCTCAGCATTGAAATAGCTAAGACAGACGGGCACGCAAACCAGGTTTGCCAGCAACATAGACGTTGCGTGTGCTCAAGGGTCAAACAAGCCCCCATTGAGACACTCAATCAGAGAAACTAAAAAGCGGGCAGCATGAAAAGCCGCGACAATTGGGATGTACAATTAAAGAGAGAAAACACAGTACCCAACGGAAAAGAAAGTCACATTCGTTGTTATTAGGTCGGCCATTGATTGACCAGCCCGCACTGCATAATGCAGCATATACATAAAGACACCAGCTGTTTCACGAAGCTCCACTCTTATTCTTCAGATCTGCTAAAGATGCCTGTCACTTTTGTGCTTGGATCAAAACTTTTTATATACAACAGCACTTGGGTTTCTCACTTTGGCTGCCTTCTGTGAAGGGGCAGCACAGCACATGGCTTGGCCCTAATTTCTCTCAAGTCATTCAATCATCAGAGTTGACAATGTACGCTGCCTGTGCTCAGATTGATTGATGGACTTTGACGCCTTGAATTTGAAGCCTTGCACATAGCACCAGCCAAGGGAGATGGTGCCCATTTGCCCTGATGATTGAATGTCAGAGCCATTCAAAGCATCACGGATCACAATACGTTGGCCAAAGTCATCCCAATGCCAGGGATGACAATACAAAGGCCAGAGGCGTTCACAGTCAGGAGTGACGTCACACAGGCTACAGTCTTTCATTCGTCAGGGGTGACAATGCGCAGGCCGCTGTTGCGGTCCAGTAGGGTGTCAATGTGAGCTTCCTTGGCAACTGCTGCCTTGGCATGGTCGCCCACAAGCTGCAGCAACCCTGGCAGCCATATCTTGAGCATTTGAGTCCTGCCATTGCTGCCCTTCACTTTGATGTTAGCCTGCAGCACAAAATTTGAAGGAATCAGCGCTGTTTTCAACACTTGTGGGTAAGCACCAGCCTAGACAGGCAGCCATATATTCAGCGTTTGAGTCCTGCCATTGCTGCCTTTCACCTTGATGTTTGCCTGCGGCAAAATATGTCACGACGTCAACAGCGCAAATCTTTGTGCAGAATAAACACCAACCTACGCAGGCAGCATATGTTCAGCATTTGGGTCCTGCCATGGCTGCCCTTCAACTTGATGTTAGCCTGCAGCACAATGTTTTTGGGGATCGACTCTACATTGAATGCTCTGAGATGGCAACAGCTCCATGTGAGCCTTGTTTGCACATGGGCTCAGCATACAGACAGGGAGACAGACCTATGGAAAGAGGTATGGACAGACGGACGGACAGACAGGCACACAAACAGATGGACATATAGCCCGACCAGGCAGACAGGGAAGCACTCACACAGGCTGGCAGGGGCTGTCATGCCAGTAGGCAGACTAGCTAACAGCCTCAGAATGCGCATTATGCAAACAGCATCGCCACCGTCTGAGAGCCCTCACATAGTGATCCCCCGAACAGCTGCACAAGTCACAGCGCTTGCTAAACAGGTTTGAGCAACGGACCTGCCTTTCACCAGCAAACAGCCTGGCAGTCTCTGCCAAGGCACACGGTGTTTTTGTGCATGGCCTCAATGAGAAACAGGGTTGATGTGTACCTTCCAGTTCTTGCCTCTGCTGCAGCCAGCAGCAGCCTCAAACTCTGGCGGTGTCATCAGCTGATTGCCGCCAACCTTGATGCTCAGGTGGGAGCAGCACTGACCCAATTGCAGCACCCCGCTCAGTTGCTTGCAGGTCACATTCACCTCGCGAGGCACTTGTGGGTGGCGCCCAATTATGAGGCAGGATGCCCTCTTGGGCATTGGTAGAGCCTTCAACTCCTGTGTGATACAGTACAAGGGTCAGCACAGACACTCAGTTGCTTGCAGGTGACATTGACCTTGCAAGGCACTTGAGGTGACAGCCAAAGACGAGGCTGGATGCCCTTTTGAGTATGGGTGCCCGTTTGACTATGGGTGAGGCCCTCAGTTCCTGTGTGACAAGATAGAGTAAGAGCAGGATGAGGAGAGGATGAGGCAGGAGGCCCTCTGTGACATAGGTCAGTCCTACAGCGCCTGTGTCACCAAAATAGCAAAGGCAGCAGCTTTTAAACAGGGAAGGCAATAACGAGGGTGGCAAACATGGGCCAATCGCATCCAGCATATATGCTGAATGGTCAGCGTCAGTTACATATCTACATCGAGGCAAGATGCCAATTGCGCAAGAGCAGGACCTTGATCGCCTGGTCATAGATGGCTGCAATGAGAGCAGGTCGAAGCAGGACTAGGGTAGCAAAGACTGTCCAGGCCACAAGCACCTGACATTGATGCCAGACAGTCTTGATGACATCAGTATGACTTAGCAGTACATATGTGACTGCCTGCCCTGCGACATGCTTGTTGATGCTGCAGAGCAGACAGTGCAGTCACAGATGAATACTATAGTCATGAGACTGCTTTTGCCGTACAATGTCGTTGCTGGGATTGCAAAAGTACATGTTACTGTGACAGAACAAGATACAAACAGTTAATGCCAAGCTCTGCTCAAGTTTGCATTGCCTGTGAAGAGTTACTGCCTCAGATAGCTGAAACAGTTATGGCGACCACACAGTGCACAGTGACATACCCCTAGAGAGCTGCATCCAGTCTTGTTGCTGGACTCTGTGTTGACCGCAGGCAGGTGGGCCGCCAGGAGCTCATCTGAGCTCTGTTGGGTACCAAGGTCGCCATGCTGCAAGCAACAAAGAAAGAAGTCAACACGTCGATGTTTGCCAACAACCAGATTGCATCTTGAATTCAAGCATGACTGACTGATGCAATTGCATGTTACACAAGCTTGTCAAACAACTTGTTTGCAAACCACATATGCACTTCAACAATGCCATGAGTGACTCACACAATGACAGAGGCAGCAACAGCAGCAGTAGCAACAGCTGGTTCAGGTATGAAGTCATGAGATATTGAGCAACCACCACAAGGTAAAGCTGCAAGGCTAAGTACATCGTCTTAAGTGCAAACGAGAACCACCAAAGCTTGTGTGCAACATCGGCAGTGCAGACGTATAGCAGAGGCTGCATGCATCTGCATTGGATGGTGTACAAGGAATGAGGTGCGAAATTGCATACCTGAGCCTGGGGTGCAGCATCAGCAGTAGAGGTTATGGCCAGCAAGCCAGCAACAACGTGCATATCTACAAACTGAGCCATGCCTTGCTCACGATGCCTACTTGCAATAGGCATAGCTGAGCAGCCAACAACATCCTCATTGAGACAAGGGGCGAACACTACACATGGGACGCAGCATCAGCAGTAGAGATTACGGCCAGCAAGCCAGCAGCGAAGTGCATACCTGTAAGCTGAGCCATGCCTTCCCCACAATGCCTACTTGCAATAGGCACAGCTGAGCAGCCAAGAACCTCCTCATTGAGACAAGGGCGTACCTGAGCGTGGGGCGCAGCATCAGCAGTGGAAGTTATGGCCAGCAAGCCAGCAACAAAGTGCATATCTACAAACTGAGCCATGCCTTCCCCACAGTGCCTACTTGCAATAGGCACAGCTGAGCAGCCAAGAACCTCCTCATTGAGACAAGGGCATACCTGAGCATGGGGTGCAGCATCAGCAGTGGAAGTTATGGCCAGCAAGCCAGCAACAAAGTGCATATCAACAAACTGAGCCATGCCTTCCCCACAGTGCCTACTTGCAATAGGCACAGCTGAGCAGTCAAGAACCTCCTCATTGAGACAAGGGCGTACCTGAGCGTGGGGCGCAGCATCAGCAGTGGAAGTCATGGCCAGAAATCCAGCAGCCACAACAGTCTGCATATCTGCCACTTGTAATATGCAACGTTAACAAGCGTCAATGGTAACAGCTGATCAGCTGCCTGCATCCTCATCAAATCAAGCACAGATGGCATAGACCAGTCAACACCAATAGGTGTAACTGAACATGTAGCGCAGCGTCAGCAGTAGAAGTCATGGCCAGCAAGCCAGCAACACAGTGCATATCTACAAGCCGAGCCATGCCCTCTCTACAATGCAAACATGCATATGGTACAGCTGAGCAGCCAAGAACATCCTCATTAGCACAGGAGCATACCTGAGCATGAGGTGCAGCATCAGCAGTAGAAGTCATGGCCAGCAAGCCAGCAGCACCCTCAGCTAGACTGCTGTCCTGCAAGTCCTTGCCCACTGCAGTGCCAGCCTCAGCTTGTGTCTCTGCTAGGCCGCTCAAGGACCTAGGGCTGCTTGTCTCAACACCTGTGTGCTCGATGTTCTGCATCGGCAAGTCAATCGTGAATATTAGCAGGTCACGATGGTGCTTCAGGTGGTATTGTACACAGTATTTCCTGCTCTGCATCAGCAAATCACATGTGCTTTTGGCAGACGCTTCG
The DNA here is from genome assembly GCA_002118135.1 of Trebouxia sp. TZW2008. Classification (NCBI taxonomy): domain Eukaryota; kingdom Viridiplantae; phylum Chlorophyta; class Trebouxiophyceae; order Trebouxiales; family Trebouxiaceae; genus Trebouxia; species Trebouxia sp. TZW2008. The sequence goes on from BDIU01000127.1 coordinate 121,899, forward strand.
TGTGCCATACAGTGGCATTTGAACGTGCAAGGACAATGGATTTGCATTGCTGTATGCCAGCTCGGGATTTTGAGCTCAGCAGCCTCGAGGTGCTGAGCGGGGGAACAGCAATAAGTGCTTTGCAGTTTCATGGCCACAGGAAATCAGCTTGGAAGCAGGTCAGCTCATATTTTATGATCCAAATTCAGTGGTCAGTTGTATGTTCTGAAGCATGCTGCTGCTGCTGTCAAGCATGAACGCAACTGCTGAAAAGCACAGACGCAGCTGCTGTCAAGCACATATGCAGCAGCCAACAAGCGTGTATGTTTGTGTAGTACCTGGCTTTCCCTGGCAACGTATGAGCAGATGCGCTTGTACTCTTGAGCTTGACGCTCCAACTTCTGGATGCTCTGTTCCTGGCACGAGCCTTGCCATTCAAGGCACTTGATACGCTTGCGCTTCTGGCCCACTTCAGCTCCAAGTCTTTGTGCTTCAGCTTTTGCTGTAGCGAGCTGCTGACTTTGCAGAACGTATGTGCTCTGAAGCTGCTCTAGAGATTGTGACTGCACAGCCATCTGTTGCATCAGCTGTGCCAGCAGCAGATCTTGCGCTGAGTATCTCTCTATCTGGTGCCTTTGCTGCACATGCAAAGCTCTCTCCAGGGGCCCAGCTGAGCGATGCTCGGGTTGGAGCAGCGCGTTGAGCGCGTCATACCCAACTTTGGCCTCTGCCGCTGCCAATAGCTGCTTGCATTGCATAAATCGCTGTCTGCCAGCGTGCGCGGGTTCAGTTCCTTCCGCCGTACTTGCTTTGGTGGAGCACGCGCCACTCTGACGGTCCATTTCAACAAACGTCGACCTGAACAGCACCTGCTGCTTTCAACGCATCGTTTGGTATCAGATTGATTCGCTTATCTGACGCCAGACGTGTTTGAGACTGCTGACGCGCTAAAAGGTGGCAAGCCAACCAACAGCAACTGCACCGCGTAAGTGCACGGCATTTACGTCAATGAAGATGCTCGTTGGTGTTTGGAGACAAACGTGGTGATTGCTGCAGAAAGCTGGCCAAGATCCTGTCAACGCCACTGGCACGCAAAATTGGGATCCCACCCCAACATCGCAGATGCTGACTTGTCTGACTGAACCTCCACTGGTCCCCGGGCACCAAGCACGAAGCTCACAGATGTAGTGCACAACGCTGGCGGTGTTTCGCAAAGATCAATCTCACATATTGGGCTCCGATCGCGAAGTCGTTGTTGCTACGTGTTCTAGGACTCGATTCAGCTTCGAGTTGTACCTTTTGACTCTCAAAACTCGCACGCCCCTTGCGTTAGTCAAGGGGCTGTTTGAGTCAGCTGCAGAGGCAGCGCCAGCAGATTGAGTTGACAGCATGCTGCAGCACCAAAGCACCTCGGCATGCAGAGACTTTTGCCTTGCAAGCTGCATCGAGAACAACGGCCTTGCATGCAACAGCATCATCAGCCAGGCTCACGCACACTTTCAGGCACATCAGCCAGACCCACGGCATACTCCAGGGCATACTCTTACCAAAAGGCGCATTGAAAGTAGAGCATCACGAGTCATCCTTGCATGTTTGAGATGCAGAAGCTTGCTATTGCATGAGGACGTGCCGTACTATGTCGCGCCTGAAATGCAGGTACTGTCCTGCTGGGCAGTCTCTGAACGTCAGCTGAAAGTATAGCATGCATGCTACTCTCTAGCAGCTCATGAAAGCAGCTTGAAGCTGATGATGTCATGATGCGCATGTGGGTCCTCACAGCTGCTTGAGGAAGTGAGCTGGGCGTTTCTCAGCGAAAGCTTTCACTCAGTTTCTTGAGCAGGATGTGCCTGGAAGAGCTGTCGTACAGTGTCGTACACTCCAGATCAGAGGCTGATCGTGCTTCTAGTACTTTAAAGTGAGTCACATGATTCAAACAAAGCGGATTTGCGACGGTTGACGTGAGGAAGCCGAAGCGCCCAATTTTGAGATCGCTTCGAGATACGAAACGGCTTTTCAAGTATGGAGCGCGTTTCATTCAAACGAGCTGCCGTACAACGCCTCTTTGCGAAAACGCCATCTGCGATTCAAACACATTGCGGCATTGCGGCATTGCACGTTGGCTCGATAGCAGGCAACGAAGTGGTTTTAGGCATCCATCAGTACACAGCACGGTGTGTATGGCCGTTACTCCGCACTGTTCGGTAAGTCGAACGCAAACGAGGTCATGGCACGCTAGACACAGCTCGCCAGCAAAGGCAGACGCTGATGCTTACAAGTGCGCAGCACCGCTGTGACTGTTAGGCTGCATCTTGCAGTTTGATGTCAACAAGCAGGTGTATGGCTCAAAACAACGCTCACGATTGACACACTCAGTAACAGACACATTGCTGTCTCTGTACAGCTGGTAGACAAGATCAGATAGATTGTCACGACAAGCTGCTATCAGTTAATTGCAAACCAACTGCTGCTTCATGAATCCTGAACTACATTTCGAATGAGCAGAAACGCTGGTTGCTTAATTCAGCTTCTGGGCCTTGAGCTCAACCATACACAGCTGCTGCAAAAGACAAACGAAGCGGATGTGATGCTATAGCGCTACTGCAATATTGCAGCTGTTTTGAAAAGCCTGCTGGCCAGAACTGTATACACAGGTATCAGAAAGTGACACAATTAGAAGTTCCTGACTGAGTCATCAATTGCCTTGGCCAGGTACTCTGACTTGGCATTGTTCAGTCCTGCCAGGGAAATTCTGCCATCCTTTGTCATGTATATGTGGTGCTTGTTGGTCATGTTCTCAACCTGCATATGCAGCACAGTTTAGCGTAAGTCAGCATGCATTGGGAACAACACTTTCTGTGCTTCGTGCAAGCCAATGTATCACAACCAGCCCTTGATGCTGATGCTTTGGCAGGATAGTTTACACCTGAAAGCACAGGCATGCACAAGATGCCACTATCACCAGCAGCACTCCTGACGTAATATTGCCCATGGTGCATAAGTCAAGCAGGACAACCATGTAGTTGTGTGAACACATCATAGAATGCCTCGTCAGCCCAAAATGAATGGTGAATTGTCCAATCACCATCACAACTGCATGAAGCCATCAGCATGACCCAGCCTTACAGTGTGAAAGCTGAACTTAACTGCAAACGCACTCAGCATGATAGGCATCAATTGCAGTTGGGCCGTACCTGAGCAGGTGTCAATCCAGTAAAGGAGAACATGCCAATCTGGCTGGTGATGAAGGACCAGTCCTTGTCAGGGTTCAGCTTGTCTAGGTGATCCCTCAATACCTTACGTACTGCCTGCACAACACAAAGCAGAGGATTGGGCAGCAGCTTCGTAATGTTTACAGGCCCTGTTTGTGCCATGCAATGCAGCCAGTATTTCCACCAATTCCATACCATCAAGTCACAGACTTGTGGCCCTATTGTTGCATATGAACCTGCTTTGGGCATGCCTAATGCAGATGCACAGTTTTGTATCACATGCATGTAAAGCACAGTTCCAGGCTGGAGCAGAAAGATGAAGGGGCATACGCCAAGCACTGCAGCTCTGTCAGCCTGTCATCAGTATAGGCAACTCAGAGTCTTTGCCCTGTGCAATGCCAATTGAATTCGCATACATGTACGGCGTTCAACGCGTACTGCGCTCAAAAGTCATGTTGCACAGGCCTAGGCGAGGCACCAAAGCTATGCTGTGCCAGATTGTGCTACTTCACAGGCATGTTTTCAAGTGATTGGGGAACGCAACCCACACTGTCCATACTACGCATGCTAATCAACAGGCAACTGCTTTCAAGGACTGGGCTCCGCAATCCACACCATGCATGCTGTGCTGAGCTTGATATGACCAGCCATGCCCTCCATTCTGTCTGACCATTCTGTGAAATTGTTTTTGTTCCCGATAATTTCTGCCACAAAGCAACATACTTAGCAGGCTCTGTTTTTGGTGACAAGGCACCGCAAAATACATTGTGCGCGTTATGTATACTGCGCTGACCTGGATGCGACCAGCAATGCCGTCCATCTCCTCTTTCCACTGTGTGACATGTCCTCATTGCCCACAACCTCATCCACAATGCGTGCATCATGCACTGTTTTCAGTGACTAGGCAATGCACTCCATGCTAAGCATGCTTTGCATACCTTGATGCGTCCAGCCACGCCCTCCATTTCCTCTTTCCACTCTGTGAACATGTCCTCATTGCCCAAAATCTCAGCCGCAATGCGTGCACCATACACTGTTTTCAGTGACAAGGCAATGCACTCCACGCTAAGCATGCTTTGCATACCTTGATGCGTCCAGCCATGCCCTCCATTTCCTCTTTCCATTCTGTGAACATGTCCTCATTGCCCAAAATCTCAGCCGCAATGCGTACACCATACACTGTTTTCAGTGACAAGGCCATGCACTCCACGCTAAGCATGCTTTGCATACCTTGATGCGTCCAGCCATGCCCTCCATTTCCTCTTTCCACTCTGTGAACATGTCCTCATTGCCCACAACTTCTGCCACAATGCGTGCACCATGCACTGGAGGGTTACTGTAGATGGCTCTAGCTATCCTCTTCAACTGACTCAACACCCGCTTTGCTGCGCCGTCATCACTCAAGATGAAGCTGAGTGCACCCACACGCTCACCATACAAGCCTGCACTCACACACAGGCAACATCAGATATAAAGTTGACACTATGAGTGCACCAAATAGTTGCTGTAGCTGGCTCTTGCTATTTTGATGGACTGCAGCAGCACTCGCTTTGCTGTGCTGGCATCACTTGAGATGAACCTGAGCGCACTCACATGCTCACCATACAAGTCCCAAGCCTACAATGGTACGAACGTGTATACAGTGCTGCCTTGTTTGGCGAACGAATACCCACTTGCAACTGCACAGGCACGGAATGATACAATCAGGTTTGAATGAGGCCGCCAGTTATTCGTGAGGCTCTAAAGCTTGGCAAAAGCCAAGCAACAGGCTGAAACATGGCTTGCATGCAATGCTTTGCCCAGCTCTGCTGGTGTATGTACTGCATGCAGAAACGCCCATGCAGCCACTGTATTCTATTGGACTTTGCACAAAAGCACACGCATAACGGCACAAGCAGTGGCAGTAGCATGACGGCACAAGCAGAGGCATCAGCAGAACATGAGTGTCAGCACAAACATCAACGTCAACCTTGGCGTCAACATTTGCAGCCTACAATGAGAGCATACCTAGGTTCTTGGAGTAGGACTGTGACACCATGACTTCCAGGCCCTGGTCCACAAAGAAGCGGGGGGCAAACGCATCATCATCTAAGCTACCTGAGGCAAAGCCCTGCATTGACAAAGCACACGGCTCTCACCTTTCCTTCTGAACATTATTCGTGCTGATCACGACTTGTCTGCATGCCTCTCAAAGACATCACTCAACAGTTGCACCTTGACTAGGCTTGAACCTTTGGTAAGACGTAAGCTGCCAAGCGAGCTAGCGTCATCACAGCAACAATAGCATCTATATCATTGTAGTGCATCATTGCAGTGCATCATTGCAGTGCATCATTGCAGTGCATCATTGCAATGCATCATTGTAGTGCATCATCATTGTAGTGCATCATTGTAGTGCATCATTGTAGTGCTTGTGCAAACAGCTGTCTGTTAGCGCCAACACTTTGGCAGACAAGGCAAGGCAGTGAGCCATTACAGAAGCAGAAGAACACCGGGTCAGAACTCAGAGTTGATGCGTTGAATTCAAGGTGCATGACTACTGGAGCATGACTACAGCCATAGCATCAGCTCTATCATTGAGCATGCTCTGACAGAAGCATGAAGAGCTCAGCAGTCAAGACATTGCAAAACTTAACTACACTGAAGCAGCAGCAGACACAGCATGGTAAATCAAGATACTGGCATGCAAGACTGCTTACCTGGTATGCCACATCAAAGAAGGGCAGCAGGTTGCGGTTCTTGCAGATGTCTGCAATCTTGCCCCACTGCTCCTGTGTGGGGTCAATGCCGGTGGGGTTGTGCGCACAGCCTGCAAGCCAGAAGTAGTATCAGCATCAGCTACTAAACCTGTTTCTAGCCATCATCCTGCACCACTGACAGGCAGGAGCAATATGTCATATGTTGCTGTCAGGCTCCATCTGTTGGCAGCTTAAATTATCTGTGTAGGAGCGATGCCGGTGAACTTGTGCTACAGCCTGTGAGCCACAGCCTCTGTCGGGACAAGCTACCACAAGTGTCATATCATTCGTTCATTCATTTCAGTCATTGTAAACGTGGGCTAGGCAGGCTCAGCAGGCCCAACTAGGTACATATAGAAGCAGTCAACTGTCTCCAACTTGTTCGATCATGTGCTAACCTTAACCAATTATATTGTAAATGTCATATCAGAGTCAAAGTCAACTCTCAGTCAGTCAATCAATCAATTTTACTTACTGTCCTTGGAACCCAGCAGGGTGGTCAACAGCAATGTCAACAGCGAATCAATGCAAAACAAGCACCTAAAGTAAAATTAGCATGCAACAAATTGTCTTGACGTTTGACCCTAGTCAAATCATGTCACGTGTCACATCATGGCGTGGCTGTCATGATGCATCATTAGTTGTCACCGGCAATTGACATCTGTCGTTATCTGTACCCAGCAGTTGAGATCCTAAATTATCTGTTCCAGACTGCTGTTGTCCTGAGCTATCTGCTGCAAACTGATTGCTGGTGTACACCACAGCTAAGGTCAGTGTACAAACTTTGCCTCCATGGCAACTGCGAGACTCACTCTGACAATGCTGTGTGGTGGCAAATGCCATGCACAGGGTACAGGCCTATGATCAGCAAGTGTAGAGGAGGGACAGCTTAAATGTTCTGGAGACGCTTTGTAGGCTGCTGCAGTGCCTTTCATCAAATGTAGTATGCACCTAATTGAAAACCCTGCATCCCTGCGCCTGTACCCTAAAGGGTGGACCTAACATGAAACTACAAAACAAATTAGTACAACCATTTTATTCAGACTCTAGATCAACCCTAGCATCAAGTGTACACTACATTTACAGAAGAATGCTTCAGTGAGCAGGCATGCAAGCTTTTGACGCAGCTGCCATGCACAGATTGATTGATTGATTGATTGATTGATTGATTGATCGATCGATCAATTCCATGCGTGCGCACGGGGCACTGGACCTCACGGGTGTACAAGGCACATATGGCATCTGTGCAAGGCATCTGCGCATCAATCTTGCACTCAAACTCCACACAGCCAACAATGTGCCTGCTGCTGAGCGTCTTCTTGATGTTGGGAATCACGTGCACTTGGGAAACAAAGCTGTATCGACATGACCAGCAGGCAAGGTCTGTGGGGTACAACTCATCCCTGGCAGCGCAACAAAGCAAGGCAGCAAAGCAGGTACATGTTGCTTTGCCGCAGAGGTAAAACGTACCGTGAAGGACAATGATGGATCCCTCTGGCGCTGCCTTCAGGTCTTGAGCCATGCCATCAAAGTCTAGCCCGACTGTCTCAGGGTCAAAGTACCTGCAAGCAATTCTTGATCCTCATTCATCCACTCATGCACCCATCAAATATCAATTACATTTGCTACATAGATTCTGAAAGCCAGGGACAAGATTGTCGACCTACAATGGACAAGTACAAAGGCTGAACCTGCACTATTGCAGCTCGCGTATTACTAGCTGTGCTGAACAGATGACAGCTGCTGAAGCAAGACAAACAGCAGTGCATAAGCTGTCCACTGCTGCTGGAGCACATGAGATTGCAAGCCCAATGTCCCTCTGCCAGCTTATGCCTTTGCCTGCTCATCCTTTGGAACTCTCGAAAGAAACTAGCCGAGCAAGTCAGCCTTCAAAGCAAAACTGGCCCTGTAAGGCTGCATAGCTTGACCCAGGCAGCATACTTTTAACATGTCCAATGACTCTAATGAGTCTCATTTAACTTATAAGAATCATTGCTGCTCTACATGCAGTCATTCTTGCCGTCATCCTGACCCTGGCCAATCCAAGAGTTTGCTTTCTGGGCCCTTTGCTGCAGAAAGACTGCAGCTTTCTACTGGTAATGATAGCATACCATTTGGTGCAGTCGGGTAATGAGAAATCACATCAGATTGCCAGAGTGATGCTCCATACCTTGCTTATACCTTGCTCTCGGACATGGGCTTATGCTGGACTTGGACATCATGGCACTACCAGCATCAGCAGTTGAGATTCAGAAACAGGACATGTCAACTACAGACGAAGCCTCAGCATGAGAGTCGACACCACCAGTCGACACCACCAGTCTGTGAAGATGCACGCGATACGACATCATCTTGACGCTAACAGCATCAGCAGCTGATGATTATGAAAAAGGACTTGGCGTCTGCAAATGAAGCCTCAGCACGGGAGTCAACACCACCAGTCTGTTATTACGCATGTGACACAATCTATTGCAGTCACTATCACCGCCAGCAGCTGATGATTCTTGGCGTCTGCAAAAGAAGCCACAGCAAGAGAGTCGCAATCAGACAGCCAAACGAGCTTTGGAGTAAGCGCTGATGTAGCTCAACTCTCTTGCTGTTGCACTCCTTTGCAGACAACAGCCAGTCCAGCCAAAGTCAGTTGTGCTGATGACAATAGTGCTGGCTGAGTGATTCAGGAGGTTGTTGGCCCCAAACACACATCCAACTATGCCTTGTCTATTGTGTACATGTGGCTCCATGAAAGAGTGTGTGTGCGAGAGTCTTCTGCTGGCTACGTACAATGGCACCACAAGACCCAAAAGCAGGACTGAATGGAATTTTGTGGCTGGTGTTGAGCTGAGCAGCAGCGACTTATTTGCAGGATGATGGTGGTCATTGCTGCATTCATGCAACGCTTGATGCTGACGAGACAACATGTCAGAGTTCCAGTCAAGCTCGGAGTCAAGACTGCAGCCACCAACAACAGGATACAGTCATGATTATCACAGCCCTCGAGAATGCAGGATTTACCTGTACCACTTCCACTCCACGCCTGCGTCTGTGAAGATGTTCTTGTGGTTGCCCCAGGTGGGGTTGGACAGGTAGACCTTGGTGCCCTTCAGGAACTTAGCAATGAAGTCTGCGCCCACTCGCAGGGAGCCTGTGCCTGACAGGGATTGCACACACGCAACGCGGTTCTGCAACAGCAACAACATCACATTTCAGGAGAATGCTCACACGCAGTGCGGTTCTGCAGCAGCACCGATATCACCACTTGGGGAATGCACAGACACCATGCAATACGTTTCTGCAGCAGCGACAACATCACAATCCAAAAATGCACACACGCGTTGCGGTTCTGTAGCAGCAAGACCAGGAACAACTCAGCATGTGTTTTGATGCAATTGATCACTGCATCATGCATTCTTGCATGGCAAACAGGATTGCAGTCATGCTTGATGGCTTGGAAGTCCCAGCTGGTTTTGTGCAGAGGCCTTCAAGTGGTTTCCAGCAGTCTTGCTTCGCCTTGGGAGCACTCATGCATGACAACCAAAGCAGCATGCTGGAATGCACAGACAGTTGCGGTGCATTTAATACATGCATATTACATGCTGCATGAGCTGACACTGTCCATTATGTGTTTCAAATGTTTCAAGATCGCAGCAGTGTATGCTGTTGCCTCACAGAAGAGGCACTTGCATGTGACGGCATGCCAAGATGTGCTAAGTTGATGCCAAACTGAACACTCAACAGCATGCAGCTTTCCAGCAAGTGTGTGACAAGCAGACAACAGGGTGAACATGACTTGGCATTGCAAACTCATACAATGTAGTGTTACATTTCATTTGAATTTTATGTCAATGACAACACACCTCTTTGATTGCCGCATGACCAGAACCCAGCAACAGCTGCAGAGTTGCTTTCTTGAAGTCTGCCAAACCATCAATGGGCAAGTACTCCTTGTTCTCCTCTGCCTCAATCATGCGCTTTTCTGCCTACAATGTTACAATGAGAAATTGGAAAGTATGCATAGAAGAAGAAGCACAACTTTACGTGCGGCTGCTCAAGCTGGATTAGTAATAGCAAAAGTAGAGTGTGAGACCTTTTTGACAACGCCCAGCACATATGGCTTGAGCTCCTCCGTGCGGTAAGCACCGACACCGAGATTGAGTTTGTCAGGTGAGTTGTCGGCTTTGAAAGCTTCGCTGACTCCAAGGATGGGATCAGCAGGAGCTTGCTCAACAGCATCCAGCCGCGATGCCGTTGCTGTGGCCGCAGCCATCATCACCGTGGAGCATCGGGCTCCACAAGCGCGTCTACAGGCAGGTCGAGACAGCGCGCGACCGCTCTGCGCAGACAAAGAAGACTCAAAACACGTACAGGCAGATGTAGCTCAGTCAATAATTCATAGGCGCGTCTTCTTACCTGCAATCTGTGACTGCACGGCAAAGTGCATGCTCCATGATTCACCAAGGAGGCGTTCATTTTGTTTGGTTCGTAGAGGTATCGATGCGATGGCGATGGCTTGTGCCGACAGCACAATCGACGCACGTTCAATCAAGACCTAGGGCGAATCGCAAGCCATCGCCCTTGATCGAGCAGTTTTACTAACTCAGATTTATTAGTCATGGCTTTCGCACAGAGCACAAGTCAAAATGCTTTCGCTCAAGGCTTGCACGTGCATACATGCGTTATTGCGTAGCGCTTCGCCATATTGACGCAAGCTAAAGCGCCGCAGCATCTGCAGCTTGATCCGTAGGGGCTTGAGCTTGCATCGTTCCACCCTCGCCTTTGTTGAGGTCGTGGGGACATATGGTCAAAGAGTACGTCTTGTCCACGCTCATAGACGACAGCAGCGTGCAGGTATAGTCGCTGCGCACGAGCACCGCATTTCGTCCGAACGTTGCAGACCTATCGCATAGCGTTTGGTGCCTGCGCACAGGACGTCTACAAAGCGATCTGGGAAGACAGTAGCGTGTGGGCGGGGTATCACCATAGCTGCGATCATCCCGATGCCATTGTGACTCCTTGGGAGAACAAAAAACGTAAAGTCACTTTCTCAACCCCGCTGACGGCGCCTGGCTTCATCAAGAAAATTGTAGGTCAGTGTCTGCAGACCCTTATGCTCTGCCTTGCAGTCGTGGAGTGCTGTCAAACCAAGACTCACAACTCTCACGCATCAGCTGCCTGTCTGCCCTCCCATGCAATCCAGCAAAGCAAAGTTGCGCAGGGGTGGAAGTTCTTGAAGTTGTTGAAACACAGACACTGCAACAACACGCTGATGGCAGCTTAGTTGTGGAGTCTCTACCGCTTTTGGCTGCCCCAGGAGCTTCCAAATTCACCACCCACGCCCTTTTCATCATGACAGAAGCTGTGAATGGCAAGCAGTGTTGCAAGGTGGGCTGCAGAAATTGGTACACCTAAAGTCCTGTTGTTGCTGCATGATGACATGCCCATGACGATTTGGGCAGCACAAAGCTCAGCATACAGCACACACATGGCAGTTGCATCAGTCCCACTGGACTGAATCTTTCAGCTGTTTGCATGGGAATACTGAAACATTGGTAGCCAAGCTATTGACCCTGCTCTGCTGCAGCTTGAGATCAAGATCACATGCACCTGTAGCATATGGGGCATGCAAACAACAGTGGAGGCCATGATGATTGCGCAAGCTGAGGAGAGCATGGACAAATTCCTTGCGTGGGCCAAGAAGCATTGCCTGGACGTGAAGCAGGTGATGCAAGCATGCATCTTGAGCTTATCAGGCTGAACTAGCCATAAGCCTAGCTAAATCAATGTACTCTGCATGTGATGACAACATGAGCACAGTCCTACCCAGGCTGTTGTACATATCACCTGGCAATGTATTGTCATTGTGTCACCCTCTTGGTGATGTTGCAAAGTGCAAATGTGCTACATTTGCAGTATGTAGTCTGGTGTGATTGAGCAAGATTGCTGCGGCAGTGATAATGCTAGTTGCTCTGCAGGCTGCTGCAGAGCCAGCCAAGGCTGCGACAGCAACTGTTGTGGTCATGGGTCAAGATGAGTTCCATGATGCCCTGGAGTCTGCTACAGAGGCGGGCAGCATTGCGTCTACATCATCACAGCAAGCTGTTTCAGGTCAGCATTTTATGTGTACATATTCAGGCAGCAAGCACCATTCCAATGTTTGTGCTCTTGGTGATGTGATCATGTATGAGCTCTGTCAAACTCAATGCTTGTGATCTTACAGCATTGCATGTGTTGTCGGCGCTTTTCATGGTCCACCAGATTTCATGACAATCTTCATTGACAGGCAAAATGAATGCGAGCTTGAAATTACACCAGTTTTGCAAAAGTTTCAAGTTGGCCAGGTTTGAACACAGATGAAGAAGAGGAGGTACAGTCTGGACAGCAGCAGCTTGCCATACGACCAGCAGACATGAGCTTTGAGCAGGCCATGCGCCATTACATGGATGAAATCGCTCGCACATCAAAGGACACCAACAGCCAATTGCAGACGCTGGATCACAGGTATGCAGCTTTCCAAGCCCGCCTTGTGCCTCATCCATGGTGACAAGAGGAGACAGAACCAGTAGCTAAGTGGCATGGCACTGTTGTAAGACCCACAAGATCTCCCATAGACTCGGCAGGGCTATCACTTGTCACTCAACTGTGCTGCTTGCACTGCTCACCAAGGCCGTATGGCTGCGGTCTTGCTTGCATGTACTGCAACCATAAATGCATGGGCACAGCTTGGGATGCAGAGCAAAGCGGCTGCATGCCATCAAGGATGCATCAGCAATCCATGTCGTTTGAAGCTTCTCTCTAGTCTGGACTGCAGGATACAAGAGATGAATGAAGATATTGCAGCATTACGCAATGCTCTGGTGCCATCGCGTCAAGCCAAAAAGCAGCGGCAAAGTCAAAGTCTCTTCCAGTTGAATCACACTTGGTACATTGGCGGCACAGCACTTGCAGCTGTCTCATATGCCTGTCTTGTATATTATCGAAACAATCGTTCAAGTGGTGGAAGTCAGCTCATATGAAGCAGGTCTGCAGGTGGTACACTCTTTGATATCCAGTACACTGCATAACTTGAGCAGAGTTTGTGATTTATGAAGCAAATCTCAAGGGTTTGCATGATCAGCATGCTGTGATGCGTAATATCTAATAACATAGGTTGCTGAGGTTCAATTTTGGTCATGAGAGAACAGCACGTCACAATAGCACTTCACTTTCGAGGCATCATGCACTTGCAGAACCTTTGGTGGGCTTGACATCCAAGCTCTCAGCAAATGCATGCAAAAAAGTAGCATGGGCAAAAGGCCGCAGTAAAGCCACAGGGACGTAGCTGAGCTGCCTTGCAATCCCAAGTGACACTTTCCCAGTGCATGCAAGGTAGTTCTGTAACATTGCACTTGCTCCTGGTTCATTATTTTTGGCTCTGCTGGATTTTGGATTCAACGCACAGATGATCAGAAATCACGCTAATGTTTTGTTCAGAAACCTTTTCTGGGCAAAAGCTAGCCAATACTTGCTGGGCACAGCTGGATCCTGAAAGCATTTGTCCACCAATCGTTGGCCTGCTTGCTCTCGGCATTGTTGCAGATACTGCCTGACAGCACCTGATCAACAGCCAACTTATGAAGTTGCAATGCAGTTACTTGTTCAACATACTTGTGCTGTGCAGCTATGCATGCTCACCTTCCTCCTGCCTATTGACAGGAGCTGTGACCAGTCCTGCTAAAGAGAAACCTGGGTCGCCAGGTATTTTGAAACTCTCATGAGCCAGCTGAAATAGAAGAGAGCTTGCCCCTGCTTTGTTGACCCTGGCATCTGCGATGCCTATGAGGCACTGCCAGCGGTGAGCTGTGAAGCTATGCATCTCAAAATGATGTTGCACAAAATGTGTATGACTTACGCTTCAGACACTGACTCAGAAACAAGGTGAGGTAAATCAGCAGCTTGTCTGCTGCCCCTTTCACTTCAAAGCTTCGGAACAGGATGTTTGCACGGAAAGCAAACAAGCATTCGTCGATAATGTCTCGTTGCTTGTCAGCAACAAGGGTCTGATCAAATTTTGATCTGAGAGGGATCAACGGCAGACCGCATGCAAAGCTGCACCCATTTGTGTCTAGCTGTGAGTGGTACACCATGCAATGGCGCTGCACGGAAAGGAGTCGTCCAGCTTGCTCACGAATGGTTGGCGGATGTCGCCATTTGAAGTACGCTTTTGTCGACTAACAGTTTTGACGAAAGTTTGACTCAGCTTGTCTCCACACCTTCCTGTGAAGCATCGGTGTTGTTGCTTCCATGCGATACCTGTGGCAATCTGGTAGTTTGCAGCAGTTTGCACGATTACAGCCTGTGCTTACAACTTTACATAGAGTAGACCCTCACCAGCAATCATTCAGCATCTTCACATGCAAGCACAATGATCATGAGAATGCAAAACAGAGTACAAGCTTGTTCAAGCCTGGGGCATTGCTGTATGCCAGATACGGTATTTCATGCATCTAATCATTTGAATGTGCAACACAGTGCTAAGTCCCAAGTGTTGAATGTCAGTGACGGTACAGTGATGACAAAGTACAATGGAACAGACGCTCGTTAGTTATGGTGCAACATGCGGCTTCTGAAACAGCTCAGGTGCAAGTACGTTGAGCACTTGCTCAAAGAGAAGCATGATCTTCTTGCTTTGATCTTCTCTCAACAAGGATATCTACATCTGAGCTCAATCTTGAGCAGCATCTCCAAGGAACAAGGCTTAGCATTGCAGCGCTGCCAAATGCGGCAGGCTTTGTCAACATAAGACAATTCGTCAAATTCCAGCCAAGTCAAATTGCTGGAACCCCAATTATGCACTGCAGCCCTAGGGCTGGTGCAACCCTCTCTGCTTTCTTGGATGGAGTATTGGATGGGAAAACCCTGCCCGTGACTAAGCTGTTGCCCAGATGCATGACATGCATTGGGTCTGGCACCCCCTTGAATCTGAATGACCCCACGTGCCACACCTCCATTTGCAACTGCATCAGACAAGCAGACAACTCTTGAGCAGAATGCGACCTTTAAGACCTTAACTGATCGCAAGCAGAAAATCAGCTGAGGATAAGTTGCATGTTGTGTGCAAGGGTGAAGTTGTGCATATACAACAAGTGCCAGCTTGCATGCATTTGCACAGCTGTAAGAACGTGCAAAGTGTCATCAGGATACTGCAAGTCAAGTGCTCCTGAATATGATAGACGGTCACAGCAATTTATGTATTGCTCACTTGTGATAGGCTGTGCCTGTTCATGTCATTGAGAGGGATGCTGCCCACTCTGTGCAGCCGCCCCAACCCCGATCCACTCACACCCCTCACCAGGCTCCCCTGTCCCATCAGGGAGGCCACACTGGGGCTCATGGGAGGGTTGTGGCCTGACCCCAAATCCCCTGCTGAAGACGAGGGGCTGTGTGTCTCTGAAGACTCACCAATACTGTTCAAGTCAAGCCCTGCAATTGCAGATGCAGAGATTTACATGCCTTGTGCTTTCTACTCTGTTGATGTTTCCATTCTCATGGAAGAGGGATGTGGTCCAGGTCTCCTGCTGTAATAGAGGGATTACGTGTCTCTGATGCCTCACCAACACTGTTCAAGTCAAGCCCTGCAAGTGCAGATGAAGACATTTGTATGCCTTGAGCTTGCTACTTTGTTGATGGTCCCCCCCTTATGGGGGCGGGGGAGGGTCAGGGGTGGGGAGTTTGGGCTCAAGCCTCCTGCCGAGGAAGAGGGGCTGTATGTCTCTGAAGCCTCACCAATACTGTCCAAGTCAAGCCCTGCAGGTGCGTATGTCCAAAGTGTCATGCCTTTGTTCATGGATGCGACAGCAACAGTAGGACGGCTGCTATCTGCTAATAGTAGCAGTCCTAACAGAGCACACATTCTGGCAGAGATGCTAGGTGTATTAGACCCACAACGTGTGCATCCAGATGCTAGACAAGTCCAGCAAGGTTACTAAGCATGTATAAGAGCGAATGCTCGCACAAAAATTGTCTGGCACGTGAGCAGCAAGGGATCTGCAGCCAGAGGTTGCTTGTTGCCCAGGGTTTGTGGCAGCTGTTGAGGAAAGACACTGCATGTCAATAAGCTCTAAACCACTGCCAGACATGCTGGTTTCTTTTGTGGCTGACAGCGGACAAATACGACTCAGCGTTACTTCAGGTGATGTATAGCACTATGAACGTTTACACTTCATATTCTTACCTGGCAAATTCTTTGGCTTCCTTTGCGACTCAGATGACAGCCGTGACAGAGCTGCTGTTTGCTCCGTGCCACAAGCAACTGCCTGTATATGTATGGGTTTGCCAGGGCTTTTAATGGCAGCTCTTAGGGCTTGCTGATCCTGCCATCCATTTAGAGAAGGAGGGCTTCTGATGGCGGCTGTAAGGGCTTGTGAGTCCTGCCCACCCTGGACCCCACTGAGCAGGCTAGGGTTTCTGATGGCGGCCCTTAGGGCTTGTAGGTCCTGGACACCCATGAGCATGCTGATACTGTTACGCCGCCGGTCTCTTGACAGCATCTCAGGCTTGCCATTGTTAGCGTGGTCGCTGAGCCTTTGCAAACCGCCACTAGCGTGGTCACTGAGCCTCTGTAAATCCCTGCCTGGCATTCTGCCGACGCTGTAACTGCCTGGGGCTGTCTCAATGGTGCTTAGGCTTGCGCCCCTTCTGTGCAGCTCCAGAGGCTCTGACTCCATCATCAGCTCAGACACTGCAGCATTCAGATCATGATCAGGCGCAATTTGAGAACTGCACGTTGCCGGCAGGATGCCACTAAAGCAGCTGTATTGTGGCAATATGGTGGTCCAACTGCATAAAGCTGCTGTCTCAATGGTGCTTAGGCTTGCCCATTCCGTGCAGCTCTAGAGGCTCTGACTCCAGCATCAACTCAGACACCACAGCACTGAGGGTAAGTAAAGCACAGCTAGCATGGTCAGGTGCAGCATGTCACGGTATAGTATGGCACAGCATTAGTTTCTGCCTACAGTGTCACTGCCAAGAGTGTCTCAATGCTGCTCAGGCTTGCGCCCCTTCTGTCAGCGGACGCACTGCAGCATTTGTGTTACACTAAAGCACAAGTTTCAACGTTTAGCAAGGCCATAGCTTGCTTACAGTATGTTGACCTAGCGGCTCAATGCATGCACAGGCAAGTCCAGCTGTGGATTGCTACAAGCTTGTTATGCAACACTAGCAAACAGCTGACTGCCGCTGCATTAAAGAAAGCAGTCTTGGGCTATTGGTGTGACCTGCATCAGTGTGGGGCTTGGCTTGCTTGGCTGGCTTGCATTATGCTTTTGTTGTAAGTCTCTTGAGTTGGTGCGTTCACATGCAGTCTGACTTGCGTCAGTGTGTGGCTTGGCTTACTTAACTGGCTTATGATGTTGACCCATGCAATGCGTAAGTCTGACCCATGCAATGCGTAAGTCTGACCCATGCAATGTGTCAGTCTGACCTGCATCAGTGTGAGGCTTGGCTTGCTTGGCTGGCTTGTGGTGGTGGGCCTGCAACTCGAGATCCTGCCCTGCCCAGCTCTTCACAAGCGCTTGTACCAGCTCAAGAGGCGCCAGGATCTGCCCACCATGTGCCGCACTGTGGCACAACCTTGCAGCCCTGCAGGTTACAGCAGCAGCGACTGGCACAACCTTTCAGCTTTGCAGTTGATTGCAGCAGTGAGGGGCAAAACTGGCCTTGCAGTTCTGCCTTATCCAAGCTTGCACAAGCCCTGGCACCAGTGCAAGGAGTGCCAGCACCATTATGCAGCCCTGCATTTCAAGGCACTAGTGAGTGGCAAAACTGCTCTGAAGAAGCCCCTGCACCAGCCCTCCATCTGCTGCAGTGTATTCTTACCTTACAGCCCTGCAGGTTTAGCAGTAATAGGTGGCACAACCTTGCAGCCCTGCAGAATTATGGCCCTGGTGAAGGGCAAAAATGCTAGATGGGTCACAGTCACCATTTATCCTCATGTCATAATGAGACTTATCATAGAAAATGCTGACTTGTCAACAAGTTGTAAGTATCACAGATATACTTCACTTGTGTTCACGTTCAACAGACCTGTTGACGAGCTCAAAGTAGTCAGCTGTGCCAGAGTTGGTATGAGGCACCATGCGGCTAGGGATGGCCTCAGAAATGCCCAGATGAGTGTAAGCATACATACTCGCATCGCTTTCTCTCCCACCCACCTGTTGACTAGGGGTCCAAAGTAGTCAGCTCTGCCAGAGGTAGTATGAGGCACCACGCGGCTAGGGATGGCCTCAGAAATGCCCATACGAGCTCTGGGCCCTACCCACACCACCTCCATGCTGCTGCTTAACGCAGGTCCACAGCCGGGCAAGGCCAGCACCTTGTCTGACCATGCACCTTCTAGCAAAAGTTGCTGCACCTGTACCATCAGATGGCTGTGATCAATGACAGCTGCACAAATGCGCAAGGTGGACGATACGCATGACAGTCGTATGATGCTGCTCAAAGCAAGTCCACAGCACCTTGTCTGACCATGCACCCTCTGTCAACATCTGCTGCACCTGGAAATGAACAAGGAGAAACTAGTCGAAGGAGCACGAGACCATGGCACAGAAACAAGCTAGGGACGCAGAATTTAAGGATAGAGCAGAAGAAGGCGAAAGAGAAGAAAGAAAGAAGAGGTAAGAATAAGGAGAAGAGGTAAGAAGAAGGAGACAGAGAGAGGCAGGAGAGGCGAGGAAACATGAAAGAGAGAAAAGGAAAGGGGAAGGAGACAGAAGGAGGAGAAGCAGCAGCAGACAGAAGAAGAAAGAGACAGAAGTGGGCAGAAGAAGAGCAAAACAGAAGGAGAAAGAGACAGAAACAGAAGGAGAAGAGACAAAACAAAAGAGAAAGAGAAGGAGAAAGAGACAGAAGGAGACAAAGGAGCAGCAGACAGAAGAAAGAAAGATGAAAAAGAGCGGGGCTAAACAAGGAAGGAGAAGGACACTTGGCTTGTCCAGATACAGTGCATGTACACTTCTTTTCATCCAAAGAAAGGTGACTTACTAGCCACATGCAAATTGTCAGCACATCTGAGATGTACCAATTGGCACTGATCTCACAAGCTTCACATCATTAGCAACATCCAGGTGACAATCTTGACATTCCTGACAATTCTGAGAAGCACTCTAGTTGTTTTGAGGGTATTCTGGTCAATTTCATCATTCTGAGAAGCATCCTGGTCGTGAATGCTGAAGTTGGTACACTGAGTGTTGGTGACAAGGTGAGGCCATGGCCATTCTCACTTGTTCAGCATGTGATGTTGGGCGATGGGCAAAGGCAGGACCGCAACCAGGCAGGGCTTGAACCCTGTCTGACCACTCCTCCTCTAGCAGGTACTGCTGCACCTGCAGCCAGGTCAAACCCAAATGGCGGGCACGGGGTCGGGCACGGGATTTGGCATGGGGTGGACAAACAGCGCTGGATCAAGGGTCACCCCAATTGGTGGGCAGGGCTTGATCATGGGGTTGGCTATGGGATGGGCAAACAGCTGTTGGTCATGGGCTGGTCAACATCTGTTGGCAAGAGGATGCCACCTGAGGGGTGGTTGAACAGCCGGGTCAACTGCAAATGGTGGGCAGGGAGCGGTCTTGGGCTGGACAAACAGCTGCTACCACAGGTGTGGTGGCAAGCAGTTATTGGTGAGAATTGCCCAGGTGATGGGCAGGGGTCAGTCATGGGGTGGGCAAACAGCTGTTGGTCATGGGTCACCCAGGGGAGAGGCAGGGGCCGGGCATGATATGGACAAACAGCTGCTGGCATGGAGCAGCAGATCCACACTGGTAGAGGATATATGGCCCTGGGTCACAAATAAGGCGAACAGCTATTGGCCACAGGCTGATCAAGAGCTGTTGCCAGAGGTCACCCAAGGTGGTGGGCAGATCTGTCGCTGGTGTGTGCAAAAAGCTGCTGCCACAAGTGTGGTGGCAAACAGCTGTTGGCATCAAAAACAGGCAGCTTTTGGATGGAATGGTTGAAAGCTGTTGGTAGCTGCTGGGGCTAGCACCGTATAGAAAGTGCATATTCACTGAGATACACTGGAAAAACAGCTGTTTGAAACTCTTGGGACAGGAACAGCTGCTGGCATGGCATAGCAAAGGATGCAGCTGTTGGTATGGAACAGGCCAACAGCTGGTGACAAAGGTGGCAAGCAACCATTGGCAAGGGCTGAGTAGACAGCTGTTGATTTGGGACATGTGAATGGTCACAGATGTGGGGTGGGAAATGCAGCTGCTGGCATGGGACAAGGACCACCCACTTGACAACAGTTGGTTGAAAAGGGCCAACAGCAACTGGCATGGGGGCAAACTAGCTGTTGGCAAAGACTGAGTCAAACAGCTGTTGATCAAGGGCTATGCAAATAGCTGTTGTGTATGGAATGGGTTGAAAGCTGTTGGCAGGGTTGTCAAAGCAGCTGTTGGCAGGGGCTACAGAAACAGATGCTGGCACGCGACAGAACGTACTCACTGATGTGGGATGAATATACAGCTGTTGGCAGGGATGCCGAGCCGACAGCTGCTGGCAGGGGGTAACAAGACAGCATTAGACAGCATTCACACAGCTGACAGATTGTGCAGAGATCAAACCCTGAACACACAAGGTACAGAGACTCATCAATAGCCAGAATCCGACAAGTCACATGTGCTGAAGGCTGTGGGATCTGGGATCTTGGAAGTGTCGTGTGTGTTGATGGCACCCAAAAGACAGACAGAATCAAGACTCAAGCAATACTCATCTGCTCAAAATGTGACTATCCTGTGATCCGCTAAGGAGCTGATAGCATTGATTGCACAACTCAAGACCAGCAATGAGTCAGCACATTGAACCTGAACACATGAGATGACACCTGCTCCATGCAGCCATTGTAGCTAGTCATATGTGGAGAATCACAGCAGACCAGTAGGCAAAACCTGACAGCACAGGTGGGACTGCTGCAGAACATGACAGCTCTCATGCTTGATGCAGACAGAATGACAATGCTCTAGAGCAAAATCTCGTCCAGCAAACCACCAATTCAGCAAAGTCATATTCCTGCAGCTAGAATGTATGGCCAGGAATGGCCTCACCAGTAAGCAGAACCTGACAGCATCTGCAGGGCTGCTGAAGGCCAGCATGACAGCTATGTGAAACTCATAAAGCCAAACTGAAGTTGGTTGAAGCGAACATCCCAATCCAGCAACACTGCAATCCCAGGACTGCAAATGAGGGCAAAACTGGTCTTACCAGTAGGCAAAACCTGACTGCATCAGCAGGGCTGCTGAAGGCTAGCATGAAGTCTCCATCTGCTTCTTGGCACTCATAACCCTGTTGATCTCTCAACGCCCGCCTCACCTTGTACCGGAACATCACCAACGCCTCTTCTGTTGCCGCCATGTCAGCTGCCTGCAAATACAAATACAAGGGTACAGCTTAGGTATGTGTAGGCAAGAGAGGCAGGTTGCCACAAGCAAGCAATGTTTGCTCTGACGCTGCCATGACATTTGCCTGCCGACATCACATGACTGGTCCAGCCTGGAGCAGGTTACAAGGCATTCTCTCAAGATCAAGCGCTCTATGTCATGGTACACTTTACTCAGCAGAGGCTCCTCAATGAGGAACAAGCCAGGAATGTTAGAAGCATATGTGAGCGTAAAGATGAGCATAGCATCGCGAAGGAGTGCGTGGAACATCATGTGCCTTCAGAAGACGCTGTTTATGCAATCAGCATATGAGGAACTTAGCAGACAACAATGCCACTGCAGCATGGCAGCATGAATGGAAAGTGACCTTCATGAGGGGCAGGTTGTCCATGTTGCAGAAGACAATGGTGACTGGCTGGGGATTGAAAGGCTGCAGGGTGCCCGCCACCCGTCCCAGTCCAAATGTCAGCGCCCCAGGAGCCTCAAAGTATCCTGCATACAAATGAATGCATGTACTGATCACGTTTGATCCATGAATATGGGCTGGGGGTGCAGGGCTGCAGGGCTGCAGGGCTGCAGGGTGCCCGCCACCTGCCCCAGCCCAAATGTCAGCGCCCCAGGAGCCTCAAAGTACCATGTGCAAACAGAAGATGTCCTGAGATTAGAGGTTATGTTGTTAACACACGAGCTCAGGACGACTTGATGCATGCCATTCTTTGCCAGCCTACAGACTCGCACCTCAAGAGCACCTTGTACACAAGGCTTGGTTTGACAAACATGAACACTTTATTGTGACAAGCACAGAAGGATCATGCAACGCTCAGCAAGGCTGACCCAGTGATGAAAATCTGCAAAAGGCATGCAGACAACGTTTGCCAACGACACGACCACAACCCAAATGCCAGGGACCAGCATAGCGCTGTGAAGAGGAGGTAAGGTACTCAGCCTCATCTGAAGTACGCAAGCATGTTTGGACCTGCTGGGTTTAGGGTTAACCCTAAACCCTAAACCCTAAATGAAGACACTCCACCCCACACATCAAGAAACGTCGCAACAGTATTGAAATGCAACGGCAGCTCACCAGGCATGAGCAGAACGCCGTGAAGAGGAGGGAAGGTGCGTGCTCTGTCTTCAATGCCCGGAATCGCCACCTGGAGCAGATTCTGGGAGCCCACCTGGCCTGACAGCATGTGGGTGCCCATGTCTATGATCGTTAATCTGTCTCCAGTCTCTTCCACTTTGTCTGAAAGTTGCAGCAATACTGCTTGAGATTTCCATGAATGACTGATGCAGCTTGTCTTGATTCTGCTCAACTGCTGGACAGGCCAAATGTGGCCATGCTGGGGCACATCTGGGACATGATGTCTTTGCAGTCAAGTTATGTTGAGGGCATGCGCCAAGCTGCTGAATTGCATGCCTGACCCTTTGAGCAATCACTCGATCAACGAGTTGTCAACTCCAAGGTGAGCTAGATGCCATTCATTGGACCCTCAACGTGACCTTCATGTTTCAGCAGGTTAAGTGTCATACACCAAGGCGATTCATGCGACAGACCTGTATTGCAACTGGCAGGGTCATAGAGGCCCCTGTTGATGATGATGCTGATGATGATGATGATGCCGACGACAATAATGACAATGACAAGCAAACTGTGGATGACAATGATGATGAGTTATGTAAGTCAGAGGTGTGACTGACCCCTTCTGAGGGACCTGAGCTCGCGGAAGGGCATGCCCAGGGAGCGCATGAGCGGATGATTTAGCCAGCCTGATTTGGAGTTCTTCATAAGGGCTGCCAGATTGCCTGAAGGCATTGCATAGATGGAGCTTGCCCTCCTCCTGTGACAGCAGGGAATTTGTTATGTCACAACACATCGGCTGCTTTTGCATGCACACGCTGCTGATATTCTTCTGGCATGATCAAGCATCACAGACAATGGGTGCAGCTGGAGCTCGCTCTCATCCTTTCTAAGCACAGCACTTGATGGTTTGCATGAAGCAGCAGGCTGAAGGTTTCTTCAACAGCTGGATTGGAATTCATATGCTGTTGAGCTTTCTTGACCTGTCGGAATGTTGACTGCTGTCGCTGTACGCGTGAACCCCTTGGAGAAGCCAAGACAGCTTGATTGTGAGCAATAAACATCCCTTGCAAGCAGGTAATTTTGACATTGAAATGGTTTGCATGCATTGCACAGCGTGTATGTTTTTTTGGCATTTGGTGCAGCTCACGCACATTTGACAAGGTTGACAGAGATGCGTGCTCATTAGTGTCATCAAAACAATCCACCAGTAACCTGGTTTTGCTTTTGTGAAGGCAGCAGCTGACCTGATCAGTCCGCTGAGCTCGCCAGACTTAGCCGTCTCAGCAAACGCAGCCGAGTTCATTGTGGAGTTCAGGGACACATCCCCTGTGTTCTCCTCTGCCCCCTGGGTCTGCGCCTGGTCCTCTGCTTCTTCAATGGCCTCAAATGTCACATTGCCCCTGTGATTTGGCCCTAGTATGGCTAGGGCTAGTGCAGCTTGCTGTGCTGCTGATGAAGGCACATTTGCAGCATTTGAGGGCGAGGAGCCTACTGACACGTCATCGTCCACTGCAAACAGCTCCCTGCAGTACCACACCAAAATGCTTCAGGGGTCAAACATGTGTCTGATGCTGCAGATGCTGTAGCATAGGCCATAGGTTTGCGGCCCAGTCCCACCCCTACTGTCCTGTGGTTTGGCCCCAGTATGGCTAGGACTAGTGCTGCCTGCTGTGCTGCTGATGAAGGCACACTTGCAGTGCCCAATGGCAAAGAGCCTATTGATAAATCATCATCCACCGCAAACAGCTCCCTGCAGTACAACAGCGAGATGTTGCAGGTGACAAAGATGCTACTGGTGCTGCAGATGGCGCAGCGTAGGCCACACTGACGTTTGCCCCCAATGTCCACCCCACCCACATCCCTGGTGGGTTGGCCTTGTATGACCATCGCCGGTGCAGCTTGCTGTGCTGCTGAGGGAGGCAGTTCCTGCGGGTCACGAGCCAATTGACATGGCGTCATTCGCTGCAAACAGCTCCCTGCAATGTCATGACATGGGTTCAGGTAGCAGAATAGCAAACAAAGCTGCAGATGACACAGCACAGGTCAGATTGATGTTTGGCTGCTCAGTCACCCTGCCTCCTTGCCATCCGCAAACCCTGCCCCTCATGACGTGGGCCTGATGATCGCCAGCTTCTAGGCAGCCCAATTTTCTGCCAAAAAAAAAAACAGTATCCTTCTGCGCTGCATGTTAGGTTCAGCTTTTAGTGTGGGTTCAAACACAACGAGGATGTCGTCCTCATTATTACCCACAGCAAGCAACTCCATGTGACAGCAAGCAGGACTTTGTGGCCAACTCATGACAAGACAACTCAGTGCTGCTTTGCTTGATTATCAGCATCAAGTCGTGATTGTGCACTGTGTCATGCATCCCAACTTAAGTTGCTTGGCAAATTCTTGACAGTGTTTAGGCTAGAGATGGCTAGAGATGCATGACTGAAAATCATAGTCAGTGTCTTTCGCCAGCATATGGGCCGCTGCATCTCAGAGACGAAAGGATAACCACCTGATGTACTCAGAAATGGCAGAGAAGTTGGGCTCCAGGGGCACTTTGCTGACCAAGTCAGCCATGCAATTGGTGATGCCCTCAAAGGTGGGGGCATCTATGATGATCTGCCCCCCATGGCACGCCTCTGACAGGGCTTGCACCCTCTCACGGACCTTGCCTCCATACTCCTTGCGCTTGCTGATCTCATTCACCTTGACATGTTCGACTGCACCAGTGGCTATGGCCATGCGCACCCTTAGCCCCCACATAATGATAGACTGAGGGTCCACCTGCAGCAGAACAACAGTAGAATAGCTGTATACAATGCAGGACAGGAATGCAAGAAGTTGCAAACTACTTGTCCGCACTTGGACAAAAATGCTACAAGAGCGAAGAAGCAACAGAGTGCAGCAGTGCAATGCTTGTTCAGCACACACTGCATTGACTTGCAGCAGTACAAAGTGAACTTGTCCGGCCTCATTGCTGCAAGCTGATGTGCTATAAGTTGACAACCATTGAATGTTGTGATGCCTTACAGGGAGCCTTTTTCTCAAAAACCACAGCGCATTTTCGATTGGCACAGCAAGACTAAAGATTGCAAATGCCAGCAGCTTCTGCAGATGTGCATGACAAGTTGCTGCTGCATACAGCAATGCATGAACCCACAAGCACACATTGCAGTCCTACAAAATGTTGTTATACATCAAGCTATGCTTCACACCTGGGACAAGTCCAGAAATTCTGGGCCGTCACCACTGCCAGGGATGCCAACCACTTCCCCAAAGTTAGTGGCTGACAGATAGACATCAGCCAGCTGCTGGATGCAGGAGTGCTTGTTGCTCTGCAACTCCAATGGCCACTTGGCTGTCAGCAGAGACTGCAGACAGAGCGTCAAAAGTCAGAAAAGCTTGCCTGACCTCAGATCAGGGGTTGAGACAGCTGCAGCTCCAACGGCCACTTGGCTGTTAGCAGTTACTGCAAACAGAGCATTGCAAGTCAGAAATTGATTGTGACACAAAAGCAATATTAAAGAAAGCATCGTTCAGCATCCACTGCAGCTGCTAGATGCAAAAGGCTTGTTGCTCTGCAGCTCCCGTGGCCATTTTGTCAGCAGATACTGCAGACAGAGGGACACAGTCAACAAGTGAGTCTGTGCAACACAAGTAAGGGGCGCTTGAATGACAAGGACAACAACATAGAAAGCAAAATTGGTGACTGAGAGGTACACATCAGCCAGCGGCTGGATGCAGAAGTGCTTGTTGCTCTGCAGCTCCAGTGGCCATTTCGCTGTCAGCAGAGACTGCAAATAGAGCGGCACAGGTTACAAGTCAATGATTGACATGCGATGAACAATGTACAGAGCAGACTTGGACCATTTTGCTCTGGAGCAGCTCGCTGCAGAAACACTTGTTGTTCTTTAACTCCAGTAGCAATTTGGTCAGCAGAGACTGCGGACAGAGCATCACGAGCAAGAAATGCACACATGCCTTGCTTTGTGTCAAGTGTCCAGGATATCACGCTCTGCTGCTCTAGCAGCAACCTGGCGGCCAGTGGAGACTGCAAACAGAACGACATGAGCTGAAACTGCTGCATGACTCAGCTGATGAAGACGACGCAAACAAGCATATATGCTCTGAGACTGCTGGTTGCAGTGCCATCATGTGTAAATGTCAACACTGCTAGGGCAGCTGCCATGCTAGAGACGATGAAAGGTGAAAGAAACCCTGACCTGCTGAGCAGCTGGTGGCTGCATTGCCTGGTGTGTGGAAAGCAAATGACAAAGGCGTAGGCAGCTGAGTATGGGCAGCTGGCCCCAGATATTCCTGCTCGGAATGATGACAGATGCATAAGCAGCTGACCTGTTGAGTAGCAGCTGCCCAGGCTACTGCCTTGCCAGGCATGTGAAAAGCAATGATACAGGCTGACATGCTTTGAACGATGTGTGGTATATGACAGATGCATGAACAGCTGACCTGCTGAGTGGCTGCTGCACAGGCAACTGCCTTGCTTGGTGTGTGCAAAACAATGACAGAGGCATAGGCAGCTGAGCCTTGGCAGCTGCCCACAAATGTATATTTCTGCTTGGAGTGATGACAGTGGCATAAGCAACTCACCTGTTGAGTGGCAGCTGCCCAGGCAACTGCCTTGCCAGGCGTGTGGAAAGCAATGACAAAGGCATCCCCTTCTGTGCCGACTTCATAGCCACCAAACTTGGCCATGTGCATCCTCATGACGCGGTCATGCAAGCTGATTGCTTCCATCATTGCCTTGTTGTCCCATTCCCACATCTCCGTGCTGCCCTCAACATCAGTGCACACCAATGTCACGCTTGTCTCAGCTGCAGCAACACGCTTGCCCATGTTAGGAACATGCTGCAACATTCACTCCCCTAAGTGCTGCTGTTGATGTCATCGCTGCAGCTAACAGGTTTTTGTGTTAAATGAATGTGGTAGTGCCATGTCTCAATGCTGCCCTCAACAACAGGGCACATCAGTGTCACACTTGTCCCAGCTGCAGCAACAAGTATGCTGTGTCTGATGCATAATGTGTCAATTTCAATCACATGCTGTCCCACTCTGGCACCTCAGTGCTACTCTGCGTGTCAATGCACATGAATTTCACACTTGTCTCAGCTGCATCAACAAGTATGCTGTGTCTGACTATGTCTCAATTTCAGACACATGACCTCCCACTCTGATACCGTAGTGCTACTTTGTGGGCGTATGCTACCAGCAAGCAAAGGCCATTTTAATCGTCAAAGGCCGTAGTGACGTCAGTACAAGTGCCCAGAGACTTACTTAGTGGGCTGCTGCCGAGACATAGCCTGCATATGTAAGCCGTGAGCTTGCCCTGGTAGCAATGAAAGGCCACGTCAATCATCAAAGGCTCCAGTCAAAGTCAGTGTCAGTGATCAGGGACTCACTTAGTGGGCTGCTGCCGAGGCACAGCCTGCAGATGTCGGCGGTGAGCTTGCCCTGGTAGCAAGCAAAGGCCATGGCAACAACCACCAGTGCTGTGACTATGGCCCAGACGCTTCGGTGGCTTCTGGGTGAGGGCTCTTCTTGCATCTTGATGCAACCTGGGGCTGTGCCATTGTCAGGGCAGGAGACTTGGTACCCGGCAGGGCAGCTGCAGTGCTGCATCATACACAGCAAGGTGTGAAAAGGACTGCGATGTTTGGACTTGTGGACTTGGCTTTCGGGTGCAGGCTGTTTCTACAGCTTGACGCAGCTGTGTTATAGTCAGAGCAGGATACTTGGTAGCCGCTGGGCATGCTCTTCTTGCATCTTGATGCAGCCAGGGGCTGTGGCATTGTATGGGCAGGAGACTTGATACCCAGCAGGAAAGCTGCAGTGCTGCATGACACACAGCAAGGTACTGTAAGGACTGGAATGCTTGCACTTATGGCCTTTGTGGCTTTTCAATACAGCCTGGGGCTGTGCTGTTGTCAGGGCAGGAGATTTGGAACCCAGGAGGACAGCTGAAGTGCTGCATGGTACAAGCAGAGGTGTGATCAGGATTGTGATGCTTGGGCCTATGTGCACAAGTCCATGCCTGTAAGGACTGGGAATTTGCAGTCCTTGAGCAGTGCAATGATGAGTTGTGACTTGATGCATCCTGGGGCTGTGTCAGGGCAGGAGACTTGGCAGCCACCAGGACAGCAGCAGTGCTGCATGACAGCGGGCAAGGTGTTGGATGCTGAGATTGGTTTGCTGGTGTTGTGCTGGATGCTAAAACCCAGGGAAAGATGCAGCAATGCTGCCTGCTATGAGCATTCTGCTCATAGCATTGTGCTCACAGCACAAGAATGCTCACACTAGTGCTCTGAAACACACCTGATCTGTGCCTGAAGGGCAAGTTTTCCCACCCTGAGGGACAGCTCTACATGCTACCATGCTGGCTATCTGGACGACATACCCAATGCAAAGCGAGTCAACAGCAACCTGCTGTATGCAAAATTTTTCAGCCATACAAACAAGTGGCGACTTGCTGTCCTTCATGTGCCTGTGCGATTACCCCATTGTATTGCAAACTAGCATCAACTTTTCACACAATCCTGAATAGAATGATATGGGCTTTCCAAATTTGGCACCTGGCAGCCAAAGAGGCTGGCATCATACTCCACATAGTCCAAGTGGGGTGCCAGGCTGCGGTTGGCCACCACCTTCCAGCAGCTGAAATTGCTGTCTGGGATCGGCCGAATGCGGTGCCTCCTGCACAGGCACAATGATCAGTTTAGTAACTGATCTGTGCTGGTAGTCATTGGGCTAATCATCTCAAGCAGGGCAACGTAAACTGCATGTAGTCCAGATGTGGTGCTCAGCTGCATTTTGCCATGTACAAAGCTTTGGCAAGGCTGAAGCTGCATTTGGTACTAGACAACTGCACATGCACACTGCACCAGATAGTCGTTGCCATGGACGTTACACGCATGGAAGGGCATGCAGAAGAAGGATGACTTGACAGGCGTCGGCCATTTGGAGTGTACACATGATCTAGGGCTGCTGCTCTCAGCTGCTCTACATGACTTGCAAGGCAGGTCAACATAACAAAATTGACCTGATGATTTGGACAGACCCCACACAATGCTGATGGCATGGGTCTTCAGCCCCTGTGAACTGAAGTCAGGACTCAATCCCAATAGCTTGAGACTAGCATGCATCAGTGTGAGGCTAAGTTGCGACAGACCGAGAGTGACTGCAGGCACCTGTCAAAGGTGAGGAAGTTGGGCAGCTTGTCTTGGCCTGGCTCAGCAGCGCTGTCCAGAGCAGGGCTGAAACCAGAAGACTGGAGATACAAGTTGGTCAGGCTGGAGGGGCTGCTCATGCCTGGCAATGCACCCCTGCATATGCAAGTACACTGTGACAACAGGTAAAATCTGACTTGCAGACCCGTTAGCTTGAGTTGCTTCTGTGAGCATTGGCGTGGCTCAACGGTGAACTCCAGGACAGGGCTGAACCTGCAGGACCTGGGGTGCAGGATGGTTGGGCTGAGCAGCCCGGCAAAGCCCCCGTCTACACGCACACACGCCGTAACAAGACCTGATACAAGATATAGATTGGTTAGGCTGGAGTACTGCTCATGCCCGGCAACGCTCCCCTGCATATCGCTCTGTGACTAGACCCTGGGCTTTTTCGTACAGTGCTCTTCTGGAGCTCTTGTCATAATGGGGACATTTCAGTAATGAAGATATGTCTTGAACCACGTGGACTGCATAGACTGGCCTTTTGAATCTCATTGCTGCCATAGGCGCCAGCTGCTAGGCTTTATCTATAGTCTTCCAGTCAAAAACCTATCAGGCGACTTGGTCTTGTTGAGCTTTGGTGCTACAAAGTGAAAGCATCAAAGGTCACTTGCTGTCTTGCAGCAGCTTCTTGGGTCAAGTACCTGACCATCAAGCATTATGGGTCAGGTGCGCAGGTGGCACAAGGCCAAGGGCTGTTGCTGCAGGGCTGTTGTTGCTGAGCTCAGACTCAGAGCAGAAACCTTACCTGAAGCTGTTGTTGCTGAGTCTGAGCTCAGAGAGGTCCATGAGGTCCAGCAGGGTAGCAGGAAAGCTGCCTGTCAGCCTGTTGGACTGCACATCCAACTCCTGCGAAGCAGCATTTCTTTTGTGCTTGCATCAATGCTATCACTTGAACACTGCACTGCTTCGAGCCCCTCCGAATGATGTCAGACAGCATTGACCTTGCTCGAAGTGCATTGAGGGCTGCCTGTCAGTCTGTTGGACTGCACATCCAACTCCTGCACCACAGGTTTTCCGTCAAACCTGTGTTGAGACCCTCATCACGACTTCACAAAGGCTGAAAGCTTGTGACCTGCAGGCTTATTTGATGCACTCAACAGGCACCTATGCTGCAGTCTGTGGCTTTGAGCTATCAAGTACCCTGTTAGAAGAAACTTCCTGTGATTGAAAGCACTTACAAGGAGACCGCATGGCACTTCTGAGCTTGTGACAGGAACCTACATCTTCAAGAGCAAGCATGGGCAAGACTGACCTGCAGGAAGCTGGAAGCTATCTGTGAAGGCAGTGAGCCCATCAGCTGGTCGCCGTTCAGCAATTTGTCTTACTTCTGACATCATTCTAGAGTATACTTGTGCAGTCAGCAAGTGCCAGTGCACAAGACCTTATGTAAGTGGACTATAGTATCACTTCTGCAGGGAACATGAGCAAGGCTGACCTGCAGGAAGCTGGAGGCCATCTGTGAAGGCAATGGCCCAGTCAGCTGGTTGCCATTCAGCAGTGCCCTGGCCAGGAAAGGCATCATGGCCACTGCTGAGATGTCCCCTGTCAGCTGATTCTGGCTAACATCCAAACCCTGTAGTAGGGTGCAGGTGAATTGCTAAGTGTAGTAGGCATACCATGGCCCAATGCAACATAGCACAGCCTCAGCTGCAAGCCAGTCCAGCCGCACTGGACTCAACGGCAAAGGCATACGGTGTGCGCACTTGATGTTCCTGGACTCAAGTAAGCAGCAAGTGCTGTCATGCATGCTATGAGATGGCACATGCATCAGCACAAGCTGCAGCAGCAGCAGCAGTGCATCAAACCACGTGCAAAGATCATGGATTGTTCTGCAGCTGACGTATGACTGATACAGTTATAAAAGCAGATGAAAAGATACAAGCTTACCCTGATTGGCAGATACTGCATTTGCGCAGGGATGGTGCCAGTCAAGCGATTGTCCTCCAAACCCAGCTCAAAGGCGACATCTGCACGACACAAGGGGTTAGCAATGTGCTGTATCTTACCACGCGTTACAAGACTGTTTTGTAAGGAAGATGCTGCTGCATTCTTGTCAACACAGGCAAGGTGAGCAATCCAAGTTGCTTTGGATGGCAGAGTCTCAACAGGTGTGGCAAAGATCAGGTGGTACTAACAGACTCCTGAAAGACACAGGACAGCAGACAGATTGCTGAATCAAATTGAGCTGGCCTCACATTTTGTTCCTAGCTGATTTGCTGGAGGAGGCGCGGGAATGCCGCCCGAGAAGTGGCCGTGACTGAACAAGGCCATCTGAAGTTTCTCATTGTACAGCAGGCATTTCATCAATGCAGTGTGGATGCTGTGTCAGATGCAGTGTCAAGGGCAGAAAGCAACTCACACTTGGTTCCCAGCTGATTTGCTGGAGGAGGCGCGGGTATGCTGCCTGAGAACTGGTTGTGGCTGAACAAGGCCATCTGAAGCTTCTCATTATGTGGCAGCTCTGGCAGGGGCCCTTCCAATTGGTTGCGGGACAGATCCAAGACAACCAGATTGGCTGTACTAATCTGCTGTGGAACGCCACCTTGCAAACTGTTTTGAGACTGCAGAGCATGCCCAACAATTGTCACTCTGCCGCCATATCATTGCATTTGATGTGTGATACTGCTGTGTGATTTGATGCGACAGGTGTACAGATGCACTGTCATCATCTGATGGCTGTACACGCCAAGTGTGAAGCTGGCTGCCTGGGTGCTGCAAGGGCTGAAAGCTATGCATGCTCGTGATGACAGAAGTCACACAATCTACAAGGCCAAAGATTAGCAGATGCAAGATGACCATCCCTGCGCTCATCGTACAATCAAGCAACACACACCAGAAAGCAAGATCAGAATTCTGCCGCACATACATGGCAGCTGTGGCTGACAGGCATACACAAGATCGCATTGGCAGCAGCTCTGCACACATTCACAATTGCATCAATTGGCAATGCTTGCATACCAGAAAGAGGTGCGTCAGCTTTGGCAGGTCAAAGATTGAAGGCGGTATGCTGCCTGACAAGGTGTTGTTGGCCAGATTGACATAGAACAGCTTTGGCAGGGTGCCAAGCCGTGCAGGGATGGGTCCCTCAAGACTATTGCCTGCACACAAGATGCTTGACAGTCATACCCACTGCCATCAGTGCTTCATGCAGCTGGCCTGATGACAGTTGCACAGACATGCACAAATGCCTTGCTAGCAACATCACTGAGAGAAGTGTCCTGTTTGCAAGATGCAGAGCAGTGACAGGGGTAGCATTTGCTTTGTTGCTTGCTTACAAAAGCCGTTGTGCAGGATGCATGAGTCACAGTACAGGGCGTTGGCTGGGTCTTGTACATTCCAGCAAAATTATAGCATCTTGCACATAGGTTTACATTTGGCAACTGCAGCATGGTATGCAAAACATTGTATTTACGAAGAGTACAGGCAAAGTGAGCACCTGACAAATCTAGATACTTCATTGAACCTATGAGCGATGGCCATATGTCCTCTGACAGGCTGCCCTGGAGATGCTGATTGCTCAGCAACAAAGCTGCAACCCCGCCAACCATTGTGCAGTTGATGGCAGCATTGCTTGGGAAGTGAGGAGTTCCTGATCCAATCACACCGGCAGCCAAGCAGCAGTGTACGCCAGTCCAGCTGCAATGCTGTGGCCAAACGTCGCATGCTGAGCCACAAGGTAATGTTGTCCATCCCTCTGTGCGCTGCCACTTGTTGCCGTTTGTCTGGGAATACAGCAGCTGCAAGGCCCCTCTCTGAGACTGCTGGCAGTGTTGATCGCAGAATTCCAGCTGTGCCGTGGCCTGTTGCATCAGCGCTGCTGCAAGCCAGGCCATGGGAAGCCATGCACGCATCCTGCCGGCGGACGGTGTAATTCAGCTGCAGGGTCTCAGCACAATCTTGACTGTTTCTGACTTGCCATCAGGCATCTCAGGGTCACCAAAGACCCTGAGCCCTGAAGCGGCGCTCATTTTCAGTTGCAGCAACTTGAGCTTTGCTGTCCCCTCGGCACTGAGAGCAGCTAGACAGCTTATTGCAAGGTCTCGCAAAATGATCGTAACGCCTGCCTTGATTGCGCGGGAAGTCGGAAGTCGAGGCAGCAATGACGTACCAAAGTCATCGTTCAAGCAGCTGCTTAAGGTGATAGCTTCAAATACCCCTTTAGTGGGCATGGACAGGCGCACATAGTCCCTGTACAGAGAAGTATTGCTGGTAGTGCTGACTTTGTTGCGAGCGCGTGCGGTGCTCTTTGAACAAAGTCTTTTATCTACCAATCTGAGCTGCGTTGCCCTAGCGTACACTTGCGACGTATGACTGACGAGGCCCAATCTAGTGAGCAGCAAGGGCAATCACGGACCGAAAGTGATGCTGCCATCGAAGCTTCCTCGGCAGCCCCTGTGACTATGCCAGACTACCTTCTTGAGCCCAATGCTGTGCTGCTTGATAAGTGCGAGTGGCGCCATAACCAGGTGGTTCTCGTGGCAACGCCTCTGCTTTGCCTGAACAGCGTATCAAAAGCTTGTACTTGCTCCTGAGCAGCACAGCAGTGATCAGCAGTCTCTCTTGCTTATGACATCATATAAGCTGCGTCCGAGTCTTGTCTGTACATAATGTCAAATCTGGACTGCTGCAGGTGCCTGATTACAGCAAAGCAAATGCAAATTACTTGGCAGGTGGCAAAAAGTGTTGTTTGCTGATAGCATCTTCAAACCTGTAGTTGCCACTACACAACAGTTTGGCATCAATGTGGCTGCAGGGCGAACCATTGTGCATACGCCTGGTTCATTGGAGGACGTTGTTTCAAACCTTACAAAGAACTGGGAGAAGGAGGTGTCTTACAAGACCAAAGTAGAGGATTTCCGCACCATTGATGTCGAGTAGGCTTGCTAACGATGTTCTTGTACTGCTGTAGTGATGCACAGCATGTGCAGCCTTGCCTGAAACTCATTCAATCCATGCTTGCAGGGCATATACATTTTCAGTTAATGGAGGCGTGAAAAGAGGGCTGGAAGAGATGCTTGTGGTGAGAATTCAATGCCCTGTTTGGGTACACAAGTTGTCTGCACTGGTTGTGCCCGAAAGGGCAGCATGGGATGCGTTGTCTGCACCTTCACTGATGTTCACTTGTCATGCATGATCAGTGGCATGCAGAACCTACTGACCCATTGACAGCCTCATTGAGCAGACATTCACACGACTCTTGTCATGTGTCATGGCTTCTGCAGCTTGAGTTGCGGAGGTTGTTTGTGAGGCCAGTCACTCAGTGAGATGTGATGACACATGCAGATCGGCACCTACAGTGCGCTCATTGGTGATCAAGCCTTCTTTTGTTCAAGCAAGCTAAGTAAGGGTCATTTGCTTGACACAGCAATGAACACATCTGGTTGGCACAATGTGTGCACACAGACTGTAAAGGCATGCAACATCAAGGATGCACAGTACTAATATTCCGTGGACTTTATGAGTTGCAAGTGCAATGTAAGCCGTGTCAGGGGCAAGAGCCTGCTATTGCCTGATAGTGTCTCAACAAGCACACATGAAAGCTCAACAGCTTATCAAAACGCCAACTGCCACCAACTTATGCTCATCTGCCCATTGTTGTCAGCCTATTGCGTAAGATATGTCTCAGCAAGCAAGTGAAGTCCCACCATCAGCAAAGTCGTGTTTAGGAACGAAAGGCTGCCATCCTTGCAGCACAGACTGCCACAGTCCATGCACAGTGCAAACTTGTCAGTACTTTGACATCCCTATTGCCTTTTGTTGCAGCGTTTGAGGATTCCCACAAGACATTCAGAAGAAGTCTGACAGAAGGCTTCTCCTGGGAAGTGCTGGAGGTCTGGTCAGGGTGAGCGCAAAGTGCAATGCAATGTGAATCATGCAAAGCAATGTTAATGCATTGGATTGCACAATGCTTGCTCTCAATCCTGACAGTGCCAGTTGACACCAGCTGTGCTAAGCTTCAGGGCTGGCACTAGCAGTCACTGCAACAGTGCACCCCGTAAAACTGCCCAAGTTTTAAATGCAAAATGTCCATAGTTGAGTTGGTGCATGCAGGCCTCCAAAGGTCGCCTTCAAATGGAGACACTGGGGCAGAATGACAGGGCCCTTGACATGTCCCCTGCACAATGGCCTGCGAATGGTTGCTCAGCCCACTGGGGAGGTGGTTTCAATGACAGGGGTTGCATACTGCACTCTCAGCGACAAGTTCCAGATTCAAAATCTGGAAGTTTACTTTGACCAGAATGAGCCCATGGCCTCAATGGTCAAGCAGAACACCAGCTCACTTGGCTTGCCTGTAAAAGGCAAAACTGCTGGAGGGGTTGATGTGGAGTTGAAGGCTGCACCTCCGCAAGGACAGGCAGCGCCCGAGAGAAGGAAGCTGATTGCAAGGGACAACAGCAACAGCAATGTGACAGACGTTAAGCGTTCTGTACAGAAAGCCCAGGTTGAGAAGCAGTACAAGGAGCCTGAAGAGAATGCCGCATCTGGCAAAGGCATTTTGGGCAGCCTGTGGGGTATGCTAGGGTCGGGCTCCTGATTTGAGTTTTGCTATCTGAGCACACCCCGATATCTCTGATCTGCCACCACAATCTCGGCAGAGATCTTGTGAGCACAGTGACTACATCTTTTAGCACCTGTCGATGCCTTTTCAATGTGGCCTTTGTCATTACACCATGTGTTGCTTTCGCATGAACATTCCATTTGCGTTTTAGCTTGCTTGGCAGGTGAATGACATTTGAGCTATGATCACCCTCTGTGTGACAGCTCACGAATGTCCTTAAGTGTACAATTCCCTTCGCTGAGTCAGATGGGTGTTGAGTTTGCAGCTCGTTAAGTCAAGTTCACATCTATTGAATGCATGCTTGGTTTGCTGAGGCTGCAATTCTGCGTGGAACATCTAATAGATGATGTCCACTTGCCTTGCATAGGGCTTGTGTGTTGCTAAACATGACATAGCAAACGTTTTGAATGAGAGCGAACGTCAACTCAAAAGCGAATGGCTCCACAAGACATTACAAGGCATCTCAATCATGGAACGCTACTTACATAGTGTCAAGTATAGGGCGTACATGCCTGCACCATGGGTACCGTGCGTCTTCAACGTTTGCACTTGCCTTGGTGTGCACATTGATGAATTCAGCCAAATACAGCTGATGGCATGCAGAGGCATATGCTTGAGTCAGTAGCCCACAGTGACTGCTGCAACTGCTATGAGCATGTCATCATTTTTGTCCCCTAGCTCAGGTATAGCTATTCCGCTGTTGCAGCAAAGACCTCCCTCAACAACCTGCAGGATGCAGAAGTCTTGAGCGTTGCCATGCTAGCATTGACAGCATTTGCAGCAGGTTGACTGCTAAACAAGGCGCTCAATACCTCAAATTCGGTTTGTCCATATGGGAAGACTTTCTTGACTGCCTCTAGGTCAACTGTGTTCTGCACATAGCCTGACTTCAGCTACTTTGTATTATCAAAATAATGTGTGAAAGCGTCTGTGACGTGACCTACCGGGTGAGGTGTGCCAATCTTGACTTTGAGCTTCAGGCCGTTGCGGCCCCCGGGCACAAGACGTTCCACGCTTGGTATGCTGTTGAATTCAATGGCGTTGCGACACGCACGAACAACGGCCTTCTGTGACAAGCATCACCCACTTTGTGCTTGCAACAACGGGATAATTACATGAGAGAGCCTTCCAGCGTCGTCAGCCAGAACTCTCACGGTCGCGTTCTGTCCATGCTGATCGCAACCAAATCCGGACTCTACAAACAGCACCTGTAATCGCACGACCTTGAGTGCTATACATCACTGCAGCAAGTTCAATGCATAGCTGTGCAGCACCTGCTCAAGTTGGCCCATATCGTCATGAGAAGCCTTTGCTCTTACTGGCTTTATGCTACTGGTGCGAGATGCGCGCCGTAGTCGGCAGCTTAAACCTTCGAGGCTTCTGTCGCGTGTAGCCCGGGCTGATACGATGTGGGGACGCAATCTCGCGCAAAGCATTGCAGCTGCATTGCAGGCTGCGTTGCTTTGCTGTAGTTTTGCTGTGTATACACTGGCACATTGTCGCAGAGGAGGAGATCAAGCGTTTTGTTGGAAGAATTTCATGCATTTGTGCATGACATGTGTACATTGACGCTTGGCAGCGCCAGCCCTTACTTTAGGTCACACATGGATTCGCATGTACCCATCAGAACAGCTGACAGAAGTCAAGGTGATCGGTGTGTACACCCACAACAGCCAGCTCAATGTATGAGCACATGCAGTTCAACCGTTGAAGATCAGGTTCAACCAACGGTTAATCAGGCATCAATCTGTCTGCAAGAGTTGGTGAAGCAGATAGCTTCGCATGGTCCACTTGTGCGGGGCCACTGAAAGGATCTCAGAGCAAGACGACCAGCCGGGGCACCTCAGGAGCCCTTGAGTATACTGTCATGAATTTTAACGCATTAAGCATGGGGGTGAATTCAAACCTAGCATGAATTGTGATAATCTTAGCATGACAGAATTTTCCCGATGACATATATCTCACATTACTGTAGCACGTCTGGGACTGCAGGGCTAAGGTCTTTGGGATCATGACGCTGTCTGACAGACATGCAAGATGCAAGTTGCAGCCATACGAGGGGGCTTGAAAGTCAAATTTTCCATTGCAGGCTGCTAGAGGAAGTTGCAGTGTTGACAACCTGCCAATTGATGCCACGCCAACAGCGCAATCGCATTCATGACAGCAGTGCTAACGCTGAAACCCTTGGAACAGCAGTTTTTCTCTTATGCAGGCACTAGGACCACAAGTCCGCCCTTGATGGCTACTAGCTTGATTGCTGCGCTGCTTGTGCTGCCTGTATCTTGCCTTGTAGCATCTGATTTACCATTGTAAGCTGCTGATTCTTCTCTTTGATCACCTGCACCACACCATGACAGCTCGTTGGATGCCACCGGCACTGCAATCTTATGAACATCAGACCATTGAGCCTCCAAGTCATGCTGCACCTGGCCAATCTTGTCCAGATTTTCTTTCAGCATGTTGACTTTGCGTCTACAATAGTCAACGCCCTGATCTGGTGTCCTCTGCAGGGTTTGAACATAGACAGGTGTCAAGTCTGCACGAGCAGAAAGCTCTGCAATTGCTGCAAGGCTATAGCAATGATTTTACCTCAGCGAAATAGCCTGTTCCAATGTCAAGCAAAATGGACTCATGACTTGCCAGCTGTCCAGTCACATACACAGCTGATGTTAAGGGCAGCAGCATTGGCTGATCTGCAATTTGCACATGGCTTGTACATTTCTTCCCGACTGACTCAAAAATGAGCATGCAAGTGCAAAAAGAAGTGCACCTTCTTGCTGTTCTGCTAGCTGCTCTAACGCTCGACCTGAACTTCCGTATTCTCCAGCAGCCCTTTGCAACGCAACGCTGCTCTGAGCAAGATTGTTGATTTCATTTTCGATCTGCTCTTGGACTGATTGCAGCTGGCGCGGCTCAAGGCTAGAGATGTCCACTTGCTTTGGCGGCATGGCGGCCTGCCCAGCTTTGTGCAGCAGCGGTCAGTGCGCAATGCAGGCGCTCAACAGTTGATGCTGCACGTCAAATCGCCACCCGGCAGCTACAATGGTGCCGCGGATCTTGCAGCACTGATCAGTTGAGCGCCGAGTCGTCGAGTTCACTGCCACAACGTTGCGTACAACCAAGATAGCTCTGCTTGGAATTGAGTATGCGATCGAGGGGTGAGAGCCCTCCTGAAGCCATCGCCCCCCTTGTTTGCATGAGGTTCTGCCACACCCTAGTAATGCCACGAAACCCTACACGAACCCTGACAGAAGATGTACGGGTCATCTGCCAGGCGAGCTCTTGCCTCGTGGGATAGAACGCGTCGAGTCGGATCTGTACATTTCCCTTGCGCTACAGAATTTTAATACATATTTGCAGTGTGTACATGGTCGCAGCGGCCAAAGTTTCCTTGTCTTGATTGGAGTGCAGCTGCTAGACAGTGAGTCGTTGGTCGTGGTCTCACAACTAGCATGATTGCTGCACAGCAAAGTATCACAGGCAATCTGTAACACGGTAAGCCTTGTAAAGGAGAGCAGGCAAAAGGTTGCGGCAAACTGTTGGCTTTGTGAACTTATTTGACCACCATGTCACTGCTTGCTGCAGAGATGAACGGCAATGCTACACCCGTGTGCTCTATATGCTGCGACACTCTTGGCAAGTATGGTGGGCCCGTGACATTGCCGTGCGGTGAGTGCAGCGCGCGGGCCAGCATGTTTGTCATGTCAGCTCAAACCTTTGCCTCAAGTAGAGTCTGTCACCTTTCAGCAGCAAGTTGAAAGATCTGACCAGTGTTTGGCCTTTTAGCAACTCATCGAGCAGCTCCATGTGTTGCAGGCCACAATGGCTGCCTACAATGCATGGCAACTGTGCGGCGCAGCAAGTCAGAATGTCCACTGTGTCGGCGGGCCATTCCACCTTCCACAGATCTTGTGATAAACAGGGAGCTACGTGACCTGGTGTCGCTAGCCTCTGCCCTGCACACTGTGGATCAGGATGGCTGGGAAGCAGTGACCAGCAATAATGTGCTAGCCAAGTCGCGCAAACTGTCAGCAGATTCAGAGGATACTGATGTACCTCTTGTACCAACAGCGCCCCCTGTACATGTATCATTAAGCACTGTCCTACAAGGCGGTGGAGATTTGCTGTCCCTGGAGCCACCCACCTGGCTGCCTGATAGCCACGCTCAGACCTGTGGAAATTGCCAGCAGCCATTCATGTGCGTCCTGCAGTCATCACTACTGCTTTTGCAGCGCAACATGCCTGTTTGCACAGTGCAATGCAGCTTGCAACCTGCAGCCTACATTTATGCTCTTGTAGCGCAACATGCTCATTTGCGCTGCATAGTGTAGCTTGCGTCTGCTGTGTTCTCAAAGTGCAACAGCTCATTTGCGCAAGGCAATGTAGCTTGCATGCTGCTGTTTGACAGCAAGCTCTGCATACGCCTGGGCAATATCTCAGAGGCTTGTTGGCAACCTGTCTTGCTGGCAAAGCAACTGCCAACAGTTGCTCACAAACTTCTCTGATACTGTCCAGCTCACACAGAGCTTGCTTGCTAATGGTTCAGTCTGAACATGGCAGATCCAGACCGGCTGCTGCTGATCATGTGCACTATACAGCATTGAGCAACATGGCAGGACCAGCACAAATTATCTGTAATGCAGCTCTTGCAGTCTCAAGTGATGTTCAGCAACCCAGCAGATTCACTTGTGTACGTTGCCTTGGGCTACAGGTTGCAAGCCTGTTTGATGCGTGTCCTTGCCTCACATCGCCGTGACTGCCAGCATCCCCATGATGCAGATACCATGGCCTAGCATGCCTGTCTTGAGCAAGTTCTATGCATGTTGCTGTTGTTGCTGGAAAGCACTGCTTTCATCTTTGCCCTTTCTCTTGTGCCGATTCTGCATCTGCCTCATGCTCCTTGTCACGCTTTTAAAGCAGAGTCTTATGCATACTGTTGTTGTTGCTGCAGAGCACTGCGGCGCTCACGGCATCACTGCAGACTGTGCGGCGGCATCTTCTGTGCAGCATGCACATCCAAGGCTCTGCTGCTACCGCCCAAATTTCAGGAGAAGCAGCCAAAGCGGCTTTGTGACCCATGTGCAGAGCTGCTAGAGCCGCTTCAACCCTTCCTAGCAGGTGCTGAATACTGCAAGCTCATTGAACCCTTCACAGTCATGCAGTCACTGTTGCAAAGATTCAAGCTGTCGGCAGCAAGTGTGCAATCCTGCTGAGGGCTGTCTGCAGCACTTTGCATGCTCAAACTTTAATGACGTTTTGCAGTTCAGTGCATTGCCACTCTTGTTGATGCATGCTGTAGCCGTTGACATCTGTAGACAATCTTCTGCTGACACAGGCACTATAGCACAAGCAGTGAGGCCAGCTGTTCATGATGTGACTGACGGCAGCGTCATGCGCTCATGGCTCAACAGCCCATTGAGCAGTGGCCTGGAGTCGGACATCTACAAGGCCACCAACATCCTAAACAGCTTTGCCCAAGTGGGCTCACTGCAACCAGAGAAGGGCATCCCTGCAGCTGTCCTGCAAGGCGCTGCTGGCTTTGCCATTCTATCAGTGGTCAAGGTTGGTTGCTTTCCCTTCATTGCCCTGCTACTGGTGATGGAATTTGTTTGCATGCCCATGAACATGTGTCAGCTGGTGAATCTGTGTGGAACTGCAACTGCAGCAAAGGGAGAAAGTAGAGATTCATTATCAGGACACTTGCTACAAGGACATTCTTCATGAATGACTACTGCACGTGGGAATCAATCTCTGCATTCAGAGTGCAGTAGAATCTGTGAATAAGGACAGTTGGATCATAAGGCCAATCTTGATAGCCAAAACAGTCACTAAGAAATACAGTTACTTTATCTGATCCATGCAGGTCGGCTTTGGGTGGAGTGCTGCCTTGGGGTCAGGCCTGGTGGTAGTCAGAGGAGAAGAAGGTGATTGGTCACCTCCC
This sequence comes from Trebouxia sp. TZW2008, assembly GCA_002118135.1. Taxonomy (NCBI): domain Eukaryota; kingdom Viridiplantae; phylum Chlorophyta; class Trebouxiophyceae; order Trebouxiales; family Trebouxiaceae; genus Trebouxia; species Trebouxia sp. TZW2008. Next base: position 164,045 of record BDIU01000127.1, read on the forward strand.
TCAGCTCTGGACATGGTGTCTCTGGGTTGGGGACTGCAAGCTGGTGGTGCACTCCATGACCTACTGATCGTTCTGCGCAACAGGCAAGCCACGTCAGTTGTGACACTGTACGTTTGCCAACTTCATATTCAGCCTTACATTCAACACTTTCTCAGCCCTGGACATGGTGCCTGTGGGTTGGGGACTGCAGGCTGGTGGTGCACTCCATGATTTGCTCATATTGTGTGCAACAGGCAAGTCATGTCGGCTGTCCCACTGAGTGTTTGTCATCATGAAGTCATATTCAGCACTGGCTCAGCTCTGGACATGATGTCAGTGGGTTGGGGACTGCAGGCTGGTGGTGCACCCCATGACCTACTGATTGTTTTGCGCAACAGGCAAGTCATCTGCTCTCTCACCTTGCATGTCTGCCATTCCTTCATTACACTGATTCTAGATGTGTGCTAGACAGGTTCAGCAGCTCGCTGTCTGCCATTCCAAAGCTGCAATCTCACAATGTATCTTTGACATGTCTAAACACCATGGACACTTACAAGACCTGTACGTTGTACCGCAACACACAGTCTAAGGCAGCAGCAGTCGGCCAAAGGGGCAGGCAGGCTGATGCCTTTATGTGTCTGCTGCTTATGCCACACCTTGAACCCTGTTGTTTTTTGTTGCAGGGCTGCAGTACAGGCTTTTTGAAGCAACATTCATTGTGGGGTGGGGGACAATGTGAGCTTGACAGCAGGCCCAGTGGGTAGGCAGGCTGACACCAACAAGTATCTCTTTGTTTCTGTCTGCTTTTGATTTCATACCCCTGTTCTGGCATCGCAGGGCTGCAGTACAGGCGTTCTGTGGCAACATCCATTGTGGGGTGGGGGGCAATGTGAGCCTGGCAGTGGGTCCAGTGGGCAGGCAGGCTGATGCCAACATGCGCCTGGGCAGGAGCGGGGCAGCAGTCTGCTACTCCTACTCTTGCAGCAAAGGAGCTTACATCGGTAAGCATAAGAAAGCATAGAAATAGCCATTTGTAGGTGTCACATCAAAGCATGCTTGATTTACAACATGCTGTCTGCTGGCAGCTATGCCTGGGCAGGAGGGCGCGCACAGTTTGCTATCATTTCTTGCAGCACAGGAGCCCACATTGATGCATAGCCTCATGGGGTTGGCCACAAGAGTACCCTGTGGCAGGTCTCAACGACAGATCATGCGTCATTCACAACGCAGCATCTGCTGGCTTACATGCCATGGCACAAGCACCACTGTGTCATTGCACCTTTGCAACAGGCCAGTAGACAAAAGCGGCTGAGCTTGATGCACTCAGCTTGCTAGCCTCTCAAAAGATTAGGCTGCTGTCAAGGGTATGTTGAGTCCGAAATCAAAGACAACGCTGGCATGCATTTGAGGTAGGCCAGCCATCAAAGTGTTGTCGGCTTTGGTGTCTTCATCTCATGGCCTGTGTCTGCCGAAGCATACTTGAGGCTCTCTGCGCGACATGTCTGTAAGGCCAAGAGCATTGCCAGGTGCGTGTACTTGAGGCAGCAAGTGACTGGTCTCAAGAACCTACACATCAAGTCTAGCCCAATATCTAGAAGCTACCAAAGAAGCCCTTTGTGAGGGGCTTGTTTAGTAGCTTCATGAGTGTGGTCAAGTGCTGCCTCAAGTGTGAGCACCTGGCATTGCTGTTGGCCTGACAGAGGTCATCTCATAGCAGTCCCCACTGCTCATTTGCAAGGTCTTCTGCTGCAATCTTCTGCAGGTGCAAGTGCTTGACATGTAAGGCAAACATTTTTTCTGCAAGTTTGATGCTGTGATTAGTCTCCTTCAAGCATGCTCTTCTGCATTTTTGCTCAAGCAGCATTACCAAGACGGCTATCGATGCCTGCAGCCGACGCCAAGATCTTCATCTTCACCTTGCAGGCACATTGCATGCATTGACGTCCCATGAAAGTGTGTTGATGGTGTGGTAGGTAAGCTGCCTTTGCAGGCAGTTTCTGGTGAGCAGACACCTGCACCTGTCAAACAGGCTGGTATTGGTTTGTAACGCTATGGCAGGCGGTGATGCTGTACAGCTGTGCAGGGAATGTATGCTTGAATCTGGTGCCTGCTCAGCAGACATTGTTGCACGTCTGACAGACTGGTTGTTTCTGACAGCATACCACACTGCAAGGCTGCTAGGCCACCTGCACCTCAAGCACAACCAGACGACAGGAGCTGCATCTGCCTGCTATAATTGTTATAATTCCTGTATCACAATGCCAGCGACAACTCAGTCAAGCTTTCCAAAGCATTTAGACAGGTTGCGGGTGATGCACCTAGCGCACAAGTGCAAAGCTGCTCAACAGCAGCATCTGTATCTTTGCTGCATGCACAGATGACATCACTGGCCTTTGCCTCAGGCATTGCTCTGTTAACAGTGCCCTGGGCAGTGTTGGTTGAGCAGTGCTTCTGGCACAAGCCATTGAAAGGCATCTGTACAGCCCATACAGTATATTGCTGCTCCTGCGCTGCTATATGACTGCCAATTCAGCCATGCAATGCTGTTTGTGCACTCAGGGCTGAGGTGCACAAACACTTAAAAAGCAGCTTTGGCATGGCAGCTGCATGCACCAATTGAATCATTGGCATCTGTCAGAGCAGCTGCTCTGTCAACAGGGCACTGATTACAAGATAATGCATTCGGCACATAGGCCGTAGACAGACATCTGTACACTCCATACGCTGCTCTGCTGCTCATGTGCTGCTTTGTGACTGGCAATTGAGCCATGCAACGCTGATGTTGCATTTAAGGGCATGAGTGCACAAATGCTTGGTAGCAGCCTTTGTAATGGCAGCTGCATGCACAGATGGTGTCATTGACCTCTGTCCTGGTCATTGCTCTGTCAACAGGGCACAAATCACAGTGCAATGACACAGGCCAAAGGAAGGCATCTGTACAGCCCATACAGACCGTTGCTGCTCATGTGCTGCCTTATGACCACTGATCAAGCCATGGTATGGCTGACCATGTTGATTGTGTGATGTGTCAGTGTAGAGCCTCCAGTGCGGGGAGCACTCTGGTTTTGGCTGCATGCAATGTCAAGCCTTGCTGCAGGTACTGGGCACCTGAATGCTCTTAGCAATGCAAGCTGTAAAGAGTTGTGCCCATAACAGTGCACCAGATTCAGTGCTTGCAGAGTGTCCCAAAATGTGACTCACACATGCAATCAATCCTGTTGCAAACTGCTCTAGTCCTGTTTGTGGGCATTCTCTCACTTTTTGGTCCACGTTGCCTTGACAAAGAGTCGTGTCAACACTGGTACCTTTGCCTTTTGCAGGGGTTTCTGTGGAGGGCACGCTCATCACAACACGTGACAGGGCCAACCAGGACTTCTATGGGCGAGCCCTCACTGCTAAGCAGCTGCTCATGGGGGGTACAGTGACCCCTCCTACGGCCGGCAAGCACCTGTATGCAGCTCTGCATCAACTCATGGACCGTGTGGAAAAGCCTCAATCTGCTCTTGCAGCCAGCAGGTGGGTTGGCATCAAAACGCCACAGTGCGAGCTATTGGTCTGCAATGCATGTTGTTCTGCCCTTCATGTTGCTGGTCGCACATTCAGCCAAGGCACTTTATTTTCTGGATGTCCTGAATCACATGGATGCGTGGAGAAGCCTTCATTTGCTCTTGCAACCAGCAGGTGGGTCAAGTTGCCTGGCTTGTCTTTTGCTTTGTGTTGCTGACACCCTGTTGCTGCCGCTTGGACTGTTGTCAGAAGCCTTATGCTGAGGGACTTGACACACATGGCGTCTGTGCAATGCGCCATCAGATGAGCTGACTGTGATTGACTTGCCTACACAATTGCTGATCACTGGCAGCTCACTGTTGGTTCAAGCATCCATGCCAATCAATGCACCTGATGCCTGCATGATATGGCCATTGACATGCTTCATGGCATGCAGGCCTGACAGGCATTTGAACATGCCTCCCTCTGCCAGTCCTGAGCCTGAGCAGGAGCGCCCTGGCAGGAGCAGGACTGTCACCAGAAGCCCCACCATTGCCTCAGCCCCACAAGTCACAGAACAGGATGATCAGATGGCAGTCCATGCATCTCAGGTGTGTTCTCATGAACTGTGTGCAGGCTGACTTGTGACTACGCAGCAGCTTGAGGCATCATGCCACACCTAACATGCAATGTGTCAATTGTGTTTGCCTGAGTCCATATGCAGGCTGACTTGTGGGCAGGCAGCAGCTTCAGCTATCATGGCATATGCCTGACACTGTTGACCTACACTGTGCTGCGCTATGCTGCATTGTGCTGTGCTGAGTTGTGCTGTGCTGTATCAGTATCTGCAACATGTCTGTATGCCTCTGGTACTAATTGGATTTGTGGTCGACGATGTGTACAATGAAATGTGTATTGAAGCTGTCAGCTAGCGCTCATCTGTCTACTGTGAGATGCAGGTCATGGGTGCAAATGCAGTCAGCAATGAGGTGGAAAATGAGTCAGAAGAGGAAACAGATGAAGTTTTCATGGCAAACATGTTTGCTGAGTGACCTAGCACAGCTGCTGCGTTGTTGGTCCAGCCGCCTCAAGAGCAAAATTTCTCTTGACTTGCAAGCAATTCAAGAGAAATTTTGTTGTCAGCATTTGTGTACATACAGATCCCAATTGAAGCAGGCTGTACCATATTCAATCTTGTTTTGCAAGCCCTGTTCATGCTACAGCACAAAATGTATCCTAGCAGCAATTGCTTTGGCAGCTTCTAGATTGCCAAAAATCCAGCTCACAGGTCAATGTATCATGTACCCTTGTACATAGTGTATAGAGACAAGGCTCATTGTGCTGTGCTGTCAGCAGCGCAGCTTTCAACAAAGCTGTAATGTCGTTTGTAATGATTCTGAACCTGTATGAGTGTGCAATGGCATGTCAGTCTCCAGTTGCACTGGGGAAGAGCCCGATGTTGTCTGAGCGCTTTTGCACAGGTCTCAGTTGATTGGCGCTGACAGCTTGCCACCTGATTGGTGAAATCGCGATGTAGCATGCCATGAAAAGCATTGCATCTGCCAACTTGAACAGACTGACAGCAAAGTGAGTCACCGACAGACAGTGTCGTGATCAACGACAGTGTTGCATGGAACATGCTCTGCAGAGGCTTTGCAATACACCCTACAGCAGCAATGTCTGAACTTGCTCTGCAGTGATGACGTGAACAGCAAATGCTATGCAGGAGCACTTGAGAAATTGTGTTGGGTACAGCCCATCTTACAAGTGAATGGCTAAGCCTAACTTTGTACAATCTACCTCACTTGCAAGGTGACGATATATCATAAGGTTCAGGATCTATCTAAGTTGCCTAAGATAGTAACCCCTGCAGTCACCTACACATTGCTGAGATCTAAGAATCCTGCATTTGATTCATTTGTAGACAGAGTGTGCAGAGGCCTGCAAAACCAGGTTGCTTACCGAGAACAAAAACAACAGCGTCAAAAGCAAATCAAATTCATGTCAGTCAGCAACTCCTAACAGATCGCGGGTGAAATCAGTGAATGACTTGTGCTACCCACTCCTATGAATGGTAGCACAGACATCACAGGGCAGGTGGTCACAGCATGAAAGCAGAAGTAAAAATAGTTGACAGCAGGAATCACGTCAAGTCGAGTGTAACTGTACTTTTGGGCCACCTATCTCATGGTATGCTGATCACTGTAAATGTCAACTGTATCAGGCTTCACCGAGCTTCATCATTGTCTCATTGCTACTGCCTACTGTTGCTGATCTATTTGCCAATGCTGGGCGCACTCTGTGCAGCAGGGGCTGTTGTTGGGGCTGCAACTGACCTTGAAGGACCTGGAGCAGGAGCAGCAGCTGGTGAGTAAGCTGGCTTGCCTATGACAATTGAGGCAAAGCTAGGATCTACAAGTGCGGGTGTGGACACTGGCTGAATTTGACTACTTGGCACTGGCTGAGATTGACTGCTTTGCAACAGACTGCGTCCAATGTTTGATGCTGAGTGGATTTGACTACTTTGCAGCAGATGACGCCCAGCAACAGGTGCAGTAGCCGCAGCAGGGGCAACAACAGGGGCTAAAGCCTCACCAGGAGCAGGTGCCTGAGCTGGGCCAGGGGCTGGGGCAACACCCCTGGATGCTTGCAATAGGTGGCGGCCGCGGGAAGGTGCAGAGGCAGCTGCAGGGGCAGTCTGAGGGGCATGTGTGGATGAGGCTGAAGGGCCTGGGGCTGGTGCATGAGCAGGTCCAGGAGCTGGTGCACGTGCTGACTGAAGCAGGTGCCTGCCACGAGAAGGAGCAGAGGCAGCTGCAGGGGCAGTTTGAGGGGCATGTGTGGTGGAGGCTGAAGGGCCTGGGGCAGGTGCGTGTGCTGGTCCAGGAGCAGGTGCACGAGCTGTCTGAAGCAAGTGACGGCCACTAGGAGCAGACTGAGCAGCAGGGGCAGTTGTGGGGGCACGAGCAGAGGCTGAGGGGCCTGGTGCTGGTGCATGAGCTGGTGCAGCAGCTGGTGCATGAGCCTGAAGCAAGTGGCGGCCAGTGGGTGCAGACTGTGCTGCTGGTGCTGTGGTGGGTGCACGCACTGAAGCTGAAGGGCCTGGGGCAGGTGCGTGAGCTGGAGCTGCAGCTGGGGCACGTGCAGCCTGCAGCAAGTGACGGCCTGATGGAGCAGACTGAGCTGCTGGTGCTGTTGTTGGTGCGCGAGCAGAGGCTGACGGGCCTGGTGCTGGTGCATGCGCGGGTGCTGCAGCGGGTGCGCGTGCCTGCAGCAAGTGTCGGCCGGTTGGGGCTGACTGAGCTGCAGGAGCGGTTGTGGGTGCACGCACTGAGGCTGATGGGCCTGGTGCTGGTGCTGGAGCATGTGCGGGAGCGCGAGCTGCCTGCAGCAAGTGACGGCCGCGAGAAGGTGCAGATGCTGCTGCAGGTGCAGTCTGTGGGGCGCGTGTGGTGGATGCTGAAGGGCCTGGTGCTGGTGCTGGTGCGTGTGCAGGCGCTGCAGCTGGTGCGCGTGCCTGCAGCAAGTGTCGGCCGCTAGGAGCAGACTGTGCTGCGGGGGCAGTTGTGGGTGCGCGTGCAGATGCTGAAGGGCCGGGAGCTGGAGCGTGAGCTGGTGCTGCAGCAGGAGCGCGTGCTTGCAATAGATCCCCTGCAAGTGAAGCATATAATGTTAGACCTCTGCTGCCGCCAATAGCTTGAGACGAAACTTAAACTTATGCTGAGCGACATGTCACAAGCACGGCTCGCGGACTTACTTGCAGAGGCAGATGAGGCCACCAGTGCCAAAATCAGCAGAGCGCAAGCTGAGCTGCGCATCTTTGCTGTGTGCCGAAACTTTGCTGGACTACACTACCTGCGCCGCAGACAGATTGTGAGTACGAGGTCTTAGAGAGATCTAGCTGAAGCTGCTGACCGATGCATCGCGGAAAGTAGAAAATAGCATGAAAAAGGCATCGATGTGACAGATGCATGCTGACATGCTTATAACAGAAGTGAAACAAGCACCGCGACAAAGGCAGCGCCTGTTGTAGTCACCGAGACAGAACAACAGAACTACGGCTGGTTTGAACGCGCGCACCGACAAGCTGGGAAAAGCACATCGCAGTAGCAGTCAACAAGACACAGGATGTTGTGAGCACATTGCGAGGCAACAGGCTAAGCAGCCGGCTGAACTCCGATCGCATAGTAGTCGAGAACCTACCTAGGCGAGACAAGCGAAAGCTTCTGGCTGAGGGCAGATGCTGGCACTAACGCTGTTAGATCACCAGGATCGCCTCAGACCGGCTGGCAACGGCAGCAGATGTCACAGGCCGCAAGCTGCGCGAACAGACAGTATGGGACAGCAAACTCTGTGACTTGAGACAGGGCGGCACCTCGGTCGGATGGTGTCAAATGGCCACTTTAGATTTCGGGCAAGCGGGGTCGATGTCGTAAATTCCGCTCAGACGGCCCAAATTGATTGAGAATTTACGTTTTAACGGAATATCCAAAATTACCGGAAGTCTCGCCGAAGATTGACAGCTGGACAGCCGCTCGATATGACCACATTCGCACGTGCTTACTAAGGCTTGTTCCTGATGAGAGATGGCGCTAGAGCAACTGCCACCAACAGACGCAGGGCGTGTGCCGGTTCGTGGAAGCGTCTTGAGGCAAGACGATTGTGATCTATAGGCTAGCTAGGCGACAATGCAGGAGAATGCTTGTTGCAACTGCCATCACGCCGATGCTGAGCACCTGCATAGGCATGCAGTGCCCGCTGCAGGGCCATGTCATGATCTCAATGCATGCAGAATTTTGATCGGTGATAGGGTTGTTTGAGCCCAAGGTTTCTTGGAGCTGAGCGATTTACACTGAGATCTATCCCTCAAGTTCAGTACACAATCATGGCAGTTCAACTATTTCACATGGCATGACATTGTGTGTCTAGAGTTTGGACATGCAAAGCGAGCTAAGAGACTGAATGTCTGAGGCAGCTGAAAGCGTTTGATGCATGACATCTGGCTGATATGAAGGCACCTGCCATCCAGGCAAGTCAGCAAAAGGCATTGTGCCTGTCTTGAATGACATGGTACTGCCTGACACTGACTCACCAAGAGACACAGGGCTCAATGCCTGACGCTTTGAGATCCACAGCGCAATCAGCAGCTGATAATGATGGGCAAGATCTGACAATGTCAAAAACAAACAGCATAAGAATTGGCGCGTGCTGTCTGACAGGCATTGATACACAGGGGGGTCAGTGTGCGAATGTCCTATGCTTGCATGGCATCTGCCTTGGAAAACTCATCCTCATAAATGTGCTCTGACATCTGCCATATCTGCAACAAAAGCCGCGCTGTATCATGCTAAGTATCAGGCTACACATTGTCAGCATCATTGAATGAGTACATGACGAGTGCACTGCAGGAAAGTGCACAATGCCTGACATTCATTGCAGCAGCCATGTATGTGGACCGATATGCATCTATATCCGCCGCATTTTCTGGAACATACAATATACAAGTGATGAGCACAATGAACACAAGACCACAGGAGATAAGGCTGTCCATACCTGAAGGATGTTGTCCTCTGCTACAGACGCAATGACCCAGTCATCACTTGGGTTCCACGCAAAGTCTGACACCTTACTGGTGTGACCGCCGTGAATGAATAGCAGCTCTGGAGGACCATCTTCTGCATCCTCAGGCGTCTGAAAAGCGATAGGAGCATGTCAACAAGCAGTCTTTGCAATATTGCGCAGCTCCAATGTGCAAATATCTGCCGAAGAAAGCTTGTCTGTGGGCTTATCACGGCTGAGATGCTTGATCATGCGCCATTTGGTTTAATACAAGAGCGTCGCACCACCTCCATGCTTTAAGCAAATAAGCCTTGGGTGTGTCAGCATATTGCTAATACAAGTTTTGAAGAGGTCTGCGGCGCAGGCTGTGCCGGGCGTGAGCAACAAAAGCAGGCAGTAGGTGCAAAGTTGTCTGTGCTCAATTGGAGCACAGCATGCATACACAGAGTGTTTTGTGGCTTCATGCCAGAACAGGAGTGTTGTCTTCAGCTACCTGTTCATCGCCAATCTTCGAAAGGTCCCAGACCATCACTCGCCTGTCAGCGCCACAACTGGCCATAATCGTCTCATTCTCACGGCTCCATCCAATCTGCATCCAGCCAAGGCTTCTGTCCTGCTGCAATTTGGGGCATACACAGCTTTATGCACGCTTGCACACATGCATGCCATGCAGCAAATACACGCATTGCAGTTGCATGGACAGCATGCTGCAGCTCTGCCATCAAGTTTGCAGTGTGAATGTCAGTCTAGATGCAGTGTGAATGTCAGTCTAGAAAACAAAGCTCACTGACCTGGAACACTTCATCATTGTGATGCTCAAATTGATGTAGCTCCTTTCGCAGGTTCCTCAGATCATGTAGGCTAACCTGTAACATCATATCAGAGACTGGCCAGAGGCTTATGATATACCTTGCAGACAAGACATGAATCTCCTGCATGACAGCTATAGATGTAGACAAGAAACCATCAGGTTTTGTAATGCCCAAAAGCCTTTAAACATAAGGACATCAGTAAATCAGCCCAGGGCTGAGAGCTCACCGTCTTGTCTGCACTGCCAGTAGCTAGTATGTACTCGCTGTAAGGGTTGAAGGCCAAACAGTTGACCTCAGCATTGTGTGCTTCATGCTGCTGCACCACTCCTGCATGAGCAAACAATGTTGTTGCACTTGTCATGCATCACAATCTCCAACCACTTGCATGGCAGGCTGCAATGATTGCCCACGACCAAACATTCCATTTTCATCAGTAGAGCTTGAGTACCATCTGCATTTTAGCAATGGATATGTCAGGCTTGTCATGCTGTTCAAAGCTTAGCCTTGTGCCAGTCACGACTTGTTACATGGCAGACACAAAAACAGGTAGCATCTATGCATATGAGGTGATGCTCTGGTGGTGTACAGTGCCCAAGCTGCCTGCCATGCACATGTTCTGGCACACACACCTGACTGCCTGCTGTCCCAGATAATGAGCTGCTTGTCATCTCCGACACTGCCAAACATGTGCTCATGTTTTGTGTGCCATGCCACATCCTGCGCAATGTCGGTCACAGCTCAAGACATGGCTTGCACAACAGCCGCAGACATTTCACTGCTGAACAGGATGCAAGCAGCAGTGAGCAAGCTCAGCATCTGGCATGTGCAATTAGCAATGACAGGCAGCAACTGAGGATGCAACCAATGCTGAAACAGTTGTAACATGCACACTGTGAGAGCATTAGAAGGGTGTCATTTGGTGCATACCTCAACTACCCCAGCATGCTCAGTGAAGGTTGAGGTGGCTGCCATTGACTGCATCAGACACAAACAAGGTCGGAAATTGATGTAGTACAGATGAATGCATGTCATCTTCAACAAAGCAAAGGTAGCATGAGCTGAGGTTGCCTGCAACAGCATCAGCTGCTGCAAAAGCGGAGAATTTGGGTGATTGTGGCATGCGCCCACACAGCACTTGTCGCCGCTAAAGCTGTTTGCAAGCATTACTGTACATGCAGAGGAGCTGCGCTCACCCAAAGGTATCAGAGGTTGCCGTAACACAATGCACATAATCAGCTGCATGTTTGTCAGCATTGTCATTTCTGCATGGCATCAGGATCAACACGTGGTTTGGTCAGAGCCTTAAACATACCCTGTGTGTCATTGGCCTGCCTTGAATGTCCCACAGGCAAATTGTGGCATCATCAGACCCACTGATCAGGTGACCTTCCATGAAAGGACTCCATGCAAGGCCATACCCCTCTGTTTTGTGACCAGTCAGCCTCATGTCAGGATTACAAGCTCCATCTGTCGGCTTTGATGGATGCTTGCTGTAGTCAAAGACATACACTTCTGCACTGATTGTTTTGGTGGCAATGATGAAGGAGTTCTGTGGCATATATCGTGCTCTGTTGACCTCTCCCTCATGATTGATCTGCTGTACCACTTGGATCTTGCCTGTTGCAGCAAGTTGCAAGCTTGTGTCAATGTCCTGGCGCTGAAGGTGCAACAGGCTCAGGCAGTGTGACTTGCCTTGCAGTTCACGAAGGTGACTGATGTGCAATGTGCTGTCTACTAGCTGACAGGCAGCAATCTGGAGGTGCTACGGCATTGTCTGAATGCACAGCTTTGAAGGCAGCTGGCGCTCAGCAGCCTACCTGGTGATGCACCATAGCCGCCAATCTCAGCTGACTCTTCGTCATACTGAGCAGAAGACAGCTCTGAGTCCTCTGTTGGTAGGTGCACCTCCGCTAGGAGGAGATGATTTTGCTCTTCCTCACTGGTGTGTGTCCCCAGCAGCAGCTTTTGCTTGGAGTACTTGCTGTCTGGCACTTCCACTTTGTCCTGCATGGATGGCACTGTGATGATGCATACAGCATGATGCGAACAAGAGATAGCTCGCCCTGACTGCTGTGCACAAAGATGCAGGGCAGCAAATAGACCCTTACCGGCAACCACTGGACTGTGAGACTTGGCCATTCTAGCGCATGTGTGATCACAAGATCTGCACAAGACGCACATGTGAGTCTTGCTTCAGCGCAACTTGCAGTGATCACGCCTGCCAGGCGTTACCGTAGAGGAAGGGCGTATTTTTCTTCCAGATCTTGTACTCTTCGTTGACCAGGCGCTCCTCCATCTCGTCAGGATAATCCTCCTCATCCCGACCGACCATTTTGCGGTATCTGCTGCGCTAGAACACTTGTTTCGCTGTAGAGTGTGACCTAGCAGGAGAACCCCAGCCTGCTGAGAGACCTCGCACGGTTTGTTCTTGCCGCGGCCTAGCAAGCTCCTAGACAGCACAACGGGTTGCTGTTTGGTCAGAACAGAAATCCAAGAAGCGATCGAGGCCGCTATGCCAGCGAAAGTGCGAGCTCAGAAGCCATGCATGCGTTTAAACGCCGGCTCATGAAGTCGGACTCAATCCTCAGCATGCTGAGCACTGTGCTGAGCATGCTGAGTTCGAATTGAGTCAGGAATCTACAAAGGCCAGAAAGAGATTCCAGCAGGTCTTCTTTTGGCTCTATTCCAGGCATGACTTGCCTTGACGTCAGCAAAGCTGTCTTTGCGCGGCAACTTGAGCGCATATTGAGCGCATATTCGACCTGTGACGTACTGCAGCGCATCATGACCTCTGGGGAGGTCACCTCCCAATAGCTCAGCGGCTATTTGTAATAATTCATGCAAGTGCCACAGCTCCGACAGTGCTCCCACAGCTGCATCGATGAGCTTACACATCTTGCAATTGGCTGCTTTGACTGCTGCCTGAGCAAACGAATATGCTTTTGCTTTTGGAACTGTGCAATGGCAGACAAGGACCTTAGGCATGCCCAGAATCGTGAGCTTAACTGTCTCTCAGTTGCACGCAATGCTACAGCTGTTTGCATGTAAGAAAAATTGTTCAAAATGAAAGCAGTCAATTTGTTATCATGAGCAGAAAATGATTGCAGAGGCACCCCTCAATGACGTGATGCCACTGCTCCAAAGGCAGCTGCTGGTTATTGGAATGTGACCAGAGAAGCGCACAGAATGGTCCCCTGCAAAAGTATCTCTAGACACAAGGCATCCTAGACACACACAGTTCAAGAAGAAGGGTAGCAGCAAAAATGATGATGCAAGTGAAACACTTATGTCTATAACCAGTCTAGGGCCTTGTTACTGGTTGAGTGTTTGTGACTCTCTTGAGTCAAGTTCAGAAACACTGACAACATCAGCATCAGGCAACACGTACTCAGCACAAAAGGTTAGTCAGCAACACAGAGCAGCACACCACGTACTATCTATTCACTCTAGCTATGCTACAAAAGGCAGGCAGCATTATCCATTTGTCCTGACCTCTGTGCCAGACTGCTTGAAGTGATCACTCGTGTGGCCAGTGATTGGACATGGAAGCCCATACTTGGCAAATGTGGTGTATATGTTCATTTTGACTCGGTCTAAAGCAGCAGTTGGTGTGTCAACCGCTGGTCGCACCCGCAATGTGAATGCCTGCGCTTCGCAAGCAATAGAAGATGAGACAATGTGCGCTGATGACTGCACTGTGTGAGAGTGCAGGCAAGCTTGAGCATGCAACTGTAGTCTCAGCACAGTCAGTTTGCGCTTTCTGGTCATTACATGAAAACTGTCCATATTGTGCCTGAGCTATGCTAATCAACATGAATGTGACACATGACGAGACAGCAAGCCAAACACAATTCAGCATGGAAGGCGCATGTTAAACCGTCTTGAGTCTTGTGAGCAGGACATGTTTGGGTGCTTGATGCTGGCATGAAAGCGCACCTCTGGACTGCCAGCCTTGTCATCATCAAAGTAGAAGTCAATCACATATCTGACCTCCTGGCCACATCTATCCACAAACCAGTCATGCCTATCAAAGGGCAGGGGCCCTCCTATCCAACTCATCATCCTTGCCATTGGACTACAGAAAAGCACAAAGACATCAGCAGGTTTGCAGACTTGGCCAATGTTCAGCATCAAGACAACACAAGTAGTCATCCAGCGATTCTGGGCTGCTGTGATTGCCAGAGGCGGCTGTTATGACGCCTGATAGCGCACCAGACTTCTTGTATTTGTCTTTTCTTTGGCTGTTCAAGTGCTTGCATGCATTGTGATGATGCTAAGCATTGGAGCAGAAAGATGGAGATGGCTGTGCATGAGCATTGGCAAAATGCAATTTTGCAGCTTGCCTGAGTCCATGTGGCTTGCTCATGAAGCACAGCAGCTTGGGATCACGATGCGCATTTTGCAATGCTTGCATACATTGCGACAATGCTGAGCAGGGGAACGATCGAGATTGCTAAGCAGAAGACTCGCTGACAGACGGCAACTTTGCAGCTTGCCTGAGGTCATGTGGCTTGCCCAAGAAGCGCAGCAGCTTGGGATCACTACACGTCTCATGATGCAAGGATTCCCACTGCAGAACTGAGCGCCATGTCAACTCATTCATTGCTGCAAACACAAGACAGTCAGCACGTGAAAGCTTGCTTGCAAAGGTGCAGTTTTGCCATTGAGGCACTGCACAATACAGCTTTTGCAGCTGCTATGAACATCTCACGATGTCAATGTCAATGGCAATGTCCCTCACTATTGTGTGCATGGAACCTGGTTGCCAAGCTGCAACTTTGCCATTGAGACTCAGCACAACACAGCCTCTGCAGCTGCTATCATCATCTCAGAATGCGAATGACATTGTCACTCACTATTGTGCGCATGGACCACTGCATCCATGTCAGCTTCTTCCACATCGCTGCCTTTCCCTTTCCGCTTCAACGCTGCGTAGTTGCAACATCTTTGCTGTCAACCTTGCGCAGGGAGATACAGTCAATATGGTGACACACAGATTGCGCAGCAGCTGACCATTATAAAACATCTGAGGTGAAGGGTAGACCCATGTTCCTTGTGTTCCACCCTTGGGTATATTCGACACTAGCCTTGCTGTTGATATAAGCTGCCGCTGACCAGCGCAAGGTTGCTGATTGGCCTCTCTAGGCATGTTGTTCCTGGGATCCATATCACTGGAAGGACTGCTTGTGCTGGCTGTGCTGCCGCTGTCAATACGCTGGTTATACACATTATATACAGCTGTGCTTCTCTGGCTTTCAGGCACGGGACAACTTGACGCTTCTCCTTGACCAACAACTGGACATTCCGCTGAGGAAGTGTCTTTGCTCGAGGATCCACCCATTCCAGCACAAACGGTTTTCAGTCGAAAGGCACCGAATGCAGATGGCACTTGCTGCCTGCGCAGGGCGTCGCGAATTGCATCGGACGTGAGAATGACGACAGCAAGAATTACAAGAGCTGAAGAAGACGAACAGGTTGTCGTTGGTCCTTGCTGAAGATGCATCACCATGACTTCTGCTTGTTGGGATGTATCATACAACGTGACGCAAAGTTCTGCTGCAATGTAGCTACAGCCCCTCACGCCTTCTATGCCTGCACTTTCAGGCACCAAAACAGTCATTGACACAGGTCGTCTCTATGTCTCAGCTAAGCAGCGCCACCATAATGACCATAAGGGTCACAACATCCATGCAATCGAGTCTATGTTGTGCCTAAATTTGTGCTTGGAATGATCAGATCGTACGCTGTCAAGGAGCGTAGGCAGCGTGTTGCATTCTTTGCTTTGTTGCAGCCCAGACCAATTTGCCCATTTCAAATAGCCGAATTTGTCTACTCTACTCTGTTTCGGTGCGATTGACCGGGACAGGCCTCAGCGACGGTTTTCTCAGTGGCTTTTGCGGTTCTCAACTGCGGCTCAGTAAAGCCAGTGTGCTTGCCGTGCGATCAAGAAGAAGCAGTTGCTCCGCACCTCAAACTTGAGTGATCTGTAGTTCCGTCGATCAGTGCCCAGCGCACAAAGCGAGGGCCACAGGTCCCACCGGCGCCACTCCAAGCCTGTGGTTCACTTTCTCAATCTGCATGCTGCCAAGTGAGGCGCACCTGCCCACGTTCATGACAACTTTGCAGGCTAAGAGATCTGCTATCAGTCTGCTCACTCTGACTGTAGGTGATGTCCAGCCGTGAAGTTCTCACAGACCGCACAAACGCCAACACCGAGAACAGTCGTATCTTGTTCAGCAGCTGCAAGGGTGAAAGCCACACAGCCAAAGCAGGGTTCAGACAGCTAGCGCGCCGCCTTAGAACACATAACAAAACAGACAGCCTTGATAGCAAAGATGATTTCACCCTCAGAACACTGTCATCAGCCGCAATTGTTGTGTTTGGCAATCCACAGCAGAAGTTCACTGCAGCTGAATTTGACACTCTCAAGCAGTACCTTGGCGAGGGAGGTTCTATAGCAGTACTAAGCTCAGAAGGGGGAGAAGCTCAGTCCAATACAAACATCAATTACCTAATTGAGGAGTTTGGCATCAATGTCAACAGCGACTGCGTTGTACGGCCGTCCCATGACAAGTACTTGCATCCCAAGGAAGCCCTCATCACAGACGGCATCTTGAATAGGGACATTGCCACCAGCTTGAGGGGCAATGCAAAGGCGGAGAACAAGGCCCCAGCATCTGCTTCAAGACAATCAGGTGCAACAAGAGAGCCCTTTGATGGGAGAGGAGCAGCATTTGTGTACACTCATGGGGCAACCCTAACTGTGCAGAAGCCATCAGTACCAATCCTAGCCACAGGCCAAGTTGCCTATCCTATGCACAGATCGCTTGGTAAGCTGCTTGTGCATCAACTGGCTACAGCCTGCCATGTATTGGCTTGTGATGCTGACAAGACTGAGGCTTGTCTGTGCACAGCTGTTCATCAATATGCATAGACAATGATGCAACTGACAATTCACATGCTTTCATCACAGCACCTGAGATGTCACTCAGCCTGCCTATGTCAAGCTAACTTGCCAGCTCATCTGTCCAGCTTCTGGCATATGCACAACAGCTTGCTGCAAATGAAATTTGGGGACTCCATGCTGTCAACACAGCACAATCTTCTTGCCACAACCTGACAAACAGGCTTTTGCTTGGCAACTGCAGGCGCACTTTGGCAAGGTGAAGCTGGCGGCAAGCTTGCTGTTGTAGGCAGTGCAGCTATGTTTGATGATAAGTGGCTAGACAGTGAAGACAACTCCAAAATCATGGACTGGCTCTTCCGATGGCTCAAACCAGTAAGCATTGCTCACGCTCAGCACTCAAGCTTGCTTGCCTGCATGCGTTATATGCAGCACATTCTAAATATGCAGCGCCGATTGCCATCACACTGTTCAGTGCTGCCTCAACCTCTGAACAAGAACTCAACAATATCTTGTCCACCACAAATGCAGTGACATTTGTGCAAAACTCTGATTCAAAGGCAAAGAAGTTCAAGTTCCTTATCTTATGTTTGAGCTGTGTGTAGGGCAGTCAGATGCAGCTGGATTTGCATGATGCAAATGAGCCCAATGTGCTCGAGCCGCAGCACTTGCCTGACACTGAGGTCTTGGCTAAAGGCTTCAGGGGTTGCTTACAGGTGATTTGAGCAGCGCTCTGGTGCTGACTGGCATACAATCAATGCAGGACAGACGTGTGGCAGAAAGTTGTGACACAACTTGGCCATCATACCAGTTGAAGCTCTCAAGCATTGAGAGTGCTGGCATAATACTGAAACACAGCCGATTTTCTTGTTCAGTGCATTGTAACTGCTGTTGGCTTCTCGTCTGCATGTACTGAAGTCATGTTGAGGCTTGGAATCGCGCTGATGCTGTGCTGCACCTGCACCTGCAGGAGGGCAGTCAGATGCCTGAAGACTGGAGGACACTAGCAGACTCTGGTTTGTATAGTATAAGCACCAGAATGATTCCTGAGGTGGGCTACTTATAGCAATTCAGTCCCTTTGCAATCAGTCCATGGCTTGTGTCAGCATTTGCCTACCCAGCAACCTCAGCTTGGCAACCCACCGCAGGACAGCTTACTACCAAATGCATAGCATGGCATCCAGCAAACATATGTTGCATGCACTGAGCTGCTGTGACATAGTCACATTGCAGATGTATGATTGCACACATTTACTGTTGCATCCTTCCTTTCATTCCTGTCTTTGAGCTTGTCAGCATTGCCCGGTATGCATGTGATGTCACTGCATGACAAGCTAGGGGTAAAGAAGTCTGATCCAAATTTGATACAGCCCCAGTTTGAACACATGTTGCAATGAGATGTTATGCCACAGTCAGCTTGATTTGCATGCAGACATCTACTCATGCATGTCCCTACTTTCTCAACTTCGTCAGCAGGCATTGCCGTGTTATGCAGACGAAGTCACTGTATGACAAGCTAGGAGGGAAGAAGTCTGCTCTGAATCTGTTGCACCTGCCATTTGTGACCCCTTTGCCTCCTCTATAGCCAGCTGTCTTTTCAGCTTGTCAGCAGGCACTGCCCTGTCATGCAGGTGATGTCACTGTATGACAAGCTAGGGGTGAAGAAGTCTGCTCTGACTCTGATACACCCCCAGTTTGAGGCCCCTTTGCCCCCCCTACAGCCAGCTGTCTTCCCCCCTGCCATCAGAGAGCCCCCACCTCCAGCATTGGAGCTATTTGACCTAGATGATGCCTTTGCCACAGACCATGTGAGGTTTCCAGTGTCAACCTTGTCCTCTGAGCATGCACACTGTATCACTTGAACGCTTGCAAACCTACTTAGCATGTAGCCACGCCCTTGCCCTACGAGCATCTGAGTTGCTGCAAAACTCCATCAGACATGACCTCAGATAAAAGCATCTGTGCAACATCTTGTGCAGGACAGATGCTCACAGATCAGTAGATGTTCATGTGTCTTGCAATGGAATGTGAGGTCTGCACCACGCTTAAAAGCAGCCTAAGAGTCTGGCTCACCCGTATATGCGTATGCTGAATGAAGATTACTTTGTAACACAGGAGCGCGTGGGCTCTCTAACCAACAAGTGCATGGACGGCGGAGCTGCAGATCTTGAATACTTTGTACAAGAGGGTGCCCACATCCTTGGGCTACAAGACCGAGCACATGATGCTAAGGTACATTTTAAGCCATGCATTGACTTGGGATCTGTACAAGCTGGCAGAATTTGTGCTTTGACTTCAGTGTCGGCTGCCTGCTGCAGCCTCTGCAGCTTCCACAATTTGCTATGGCAGTGACAAAGCGATGCTTACTGACAGATGAGTAATCAACTTCTGTTGACAAACCCTGATGAATTGATCACGTTTGCATTCTGCAGGCTGTCCTGGCAGAGGTGCTGTCACAGATTGTTGCGTACAAGATGGGAGATGCGACGCTATGACCAGACAAAACAAGGACAGCTTCCTTCTTTACGACCTGAACCAGACGAGACCTGAAGCATCTGGCAGCTGGGCATTGAAAAGTGGCATGCTGCATGTGCCTGACATCATGCACAAAGCCCAAACCTCTGGCTCACATGTCTGTGCAGCGCGTCCCTGTGTTGCCAAATCTGCTAACGTCGGACCCTTGCCACGCCAATTCAATCACAAGCTCAGGAGGCGGCATGAGCACGGTGCTATGCATCACATTCAGCATTTGTTGAAGCCTCTCTGATAGCTCAATGCACAGATGTAGCCATGTAGTGCTACGCAGAAACGAAGCACCGTTACACTGTGACACTTTGTCTGCATGAACAAAGCAGTCTGGTGCTACTGCTGTGCTGTCAGGCGATGCTGTGCTTGTTGTTTTGCCATCCTTTTCAAGTCACAAGCGTACTGGCAATGCTGCATAGTACGCCTGTATGAATGCACTTGTTGCGTAGCATACAATAACAGCAATATGATAAGTTTGTTCTGATGCTGTACAATCTGCAGTTGCACTGCACGCATAAGCACAACCAGGCAAGATCAGCGTCAACCCTGTCTGCGTAATAGTAAAGAGCAACCTGAGGGTGTGATGCTGGTAGCATCCGATACCCTCAGCACGTGGGATCGGTTGCCATTTTGGCAGAAAGAAAATGCTGAATTGCATTGCTTGTACTTACACATTGATACAGACAATAGCTCGCCATGCAGTCTCATAGCGAGTTCAACACTACTTGAACAACAAAATTGCAACAACTCCATCCTCGACTTTTGGCTGTAGACTCACAGTCATTGCAGGCGGCAGCGCATGACTTCTACAGTACAAGGGCAATGCATTGCAGCTGCTGTAGCATTCCATCTGCATGCGTTGGAGGGGACATCCAGCTGGCAGCTGCCATCATCGGGGGACCTGAACGATCCGAAGGGGGCTGCCGTGAGGGGTCGGCTTGAAATTTGAAGGGGTGTTAGGCCTCGGCGAGTACAAACGTGTGCGAGGTGTGTGTCGACTCTGAAGGACGCGCTTGTAAAGACAAGCATCAACAGCACAAACGTGTGGAAGCCACACACAAACGCATCGACATCAGTTACCTGCCATCAGGGCCTGCTAGGTGTGCTTGCGAGAGTGCGCAGTGTTGCCTCGTAGCGATAAATTGCAGGAGACTCCCAGCAGACCCTGGTCGGGCGCCAACAAAAGCTTGTTGTGCCCTTGCTAACAACATCGCCTGTACATCGCAGCAGAAGCGAAGCTCTGTGCACTGCTTACACCCCTGCATCGATCAGGGTTGTCGGTCGTTTAAGCAAGCATATACAAGTCTCTGCGCCTAGCCCCTCCCGGTCAGCCAGCAGCTAAGCTTGTTTGCCGCCTGGAAAGCGGCAAACATGAGCTCCAAGAAGTGCAGCTGGGTGCTGGTGGCTTCACTGCTTGTGCAGCTAGTGACAGCAGCAGACAAGTACATTGAAGACTCAGACAGATTTCCTGGCTGGAAGGGCGAGCTACCTCACATGAAACATGGTCAGCCTGGAGAACCTGACTCCGTTGAGCTGGGGTTTGGTGAGCATGGCAAGGTATGCCTACCTGTTTTGTGACATCACCCAGCAATTCCGCTGCAAGTGTTTGAGCAAAGCATCTCGACAATGCTGGCCCATGCTTGAGCATCATAAGGTTGCAGGACAAATGGATTGGGGAAGTGGTGGAGCTGTCCTGGCAGCCGCGTGCGTTCCTCTTCAAGAAGTTCCTCACTGATGAGGAGTGTGAGCACATCATTAACAAGGTGCACACCTCATGCACATGCATGCATCTACCATCCATATGTAGACACACTGACTGATGCCAAGTATGCAGCAATCGCTCACTGGTGGACCTGTTACTTTATGTGGACCTGGTCCTGGATGTGGACTTGGCACTGTATCCAAAAGCTTGAGTGACAAAGTCAAGCGTGATGTGACTGACGCGATGTGACTAGCGCCACACATGTAGCGATGGCTCAAATGTGAACCTGGTACTGTAGGCAAAAGCTTGAGCGACAAAGTACAATGTGAAGTGATTGACGCCATGCATGCAGCAACGGCTTAAAGGTGGATTTGATACTGTAGGCAAAGCATTCATGACAAAGTCAAGTGTGTAGTGATTAATGCCATGCATGCATTGATGGCTCAAATGTGGTTTCAATACTGCAGGCAAAGCCTTCAATGACAAAGTCAAGTGTAGTTGACAACCAGACTGGCAAGAGTATGGACAGCACAGTGCGTACAAGCACTGGCACCTTCTTTGCCAGGGGACAAGATGAGGTGCTGGCTTCTGTGGAAAAGAGAATAGCACAGGTCATTAATTGTATGCACTTACTGTTCTCTGCATCACTCGAATCAGATCAGCTTAACTACTACTGTTACATATCCTGTCAGCACTGCAATCAGGTGCTGTCAGAGACAAAAACCATCCATCCTGTATGCTATGATTTCATCATGGGATAGGTATTGCGTGCTCCTAGATTGTGAAGTGTAGCCTGAAGCATGTTGTGCAGACAAAGTTACCCCTTTGCATGTTTCTGTCACTGAAGGGTTTTTGGCTCCCATGCAGGTCTCCCACATTCCTGAGGAAAATGGAGAAGGCATGCAAGTCCTACACTATGTGAATGGCCAGAAGTATGAGCCCCACCATGACTACTTCCATGACACTGTGAACCCCCAGAAGAGTAATGGTGGCCAGCGTGTGGCAACTATGCTGATGTATCTGACCACTGTTGAAGAAGGGGGTGAAACTGTATTCCCCAATTCAGCTGAGAAGGTAGATGGTGCTCAGTGGAGCGAGTGTGCAAAGCGTGGGCTGGCTGTCAAGACCATGAAAGGAGATGCCTTGCTGTTCTACAGGTGAGTGAAAGCCTTGAAAACGGATCCTGTGTAAACTTCAGTTGCAGACAGCTTCTATGCGTTGAAATGTTGAATGCTAGCTTACATCACACATGCGTGAATGCAAGTTCAGTGCTGTACTTACCATCCTGTGTGACAATGTATTACATTTCTCAACACGGCAAGGTTGCAGCAGCCTCTCAAGTCTTGCTCTGCATCCTATACCATCCTTGCATACTGAGCTGCCTCCTGTTTGTTGTGCAGTCAGTGGGTGTAGCTGACAGCGCCTGTTTATGCCTAGTCGCAGGGTTGTAAAGCCTGCCCAGCAACAGTTTGTTAGCAATGAATGCATGAACAAATGAACGACCGAATGCAATGTTGTGCAGTCTGAAGCCAGATGGTGAGACTGACCCCAGCAGCTTACATGGCAGTTGTGCCACAACAAAGGGAGAGAAATGGTCTGCCACCAAATGGATGCATGTCGGCTCCTTTGGCTTGAGTTCAGCAGCACAGAAAGCCAAGTGGGGTGATTGCATAGATGGTGATGACAGATGTGGGGAGTGGTCGGCTCTTGGAGAATGCACAAAGAACCCGGCATACATGCTGTCCACTTGCCGCAAGGCATGCAATGCTTGCAAACAGAAAACCAAAGGCACTTCTAGCAGCTAGCGTGGCTGTTGCAGTAGTGACTATATTTGTCTCGACAGCAGGCCTTCAATCTGTAGTCCTCTCAGAATAACATGCTGTATAAGGGACCTTATGGTCACAACAGCAGCAGCAGCTCTGTCCAAATGACAATGCAGCCCAACGCGCTAGTCACAAGACTTGTGGACCCTCTGCTGAATGCGTTGCGAGAACGTCAAACAGCATGTCATGTCATGAGGGGAATCAGGCCTTGCTTATAGGTATAGCAGCTTTTGCTCATCAACGCTAGTCCTGCTTTAATTTGCTCAGACCTTTTGATGACACAGCTTTTGCAATCAGCAGACGTAACCTTTTGACTAGCAACAGCACCTCTGCTTTTGCTGTTGCCGCTGTCGCTGCTGCTGCGCCTTCTATTGCTGTTGCTGATGCTGCTGCTGATGCTGCCGCCCCTACTGCTGCTGTTGCTGCTGATGCTCAATGTGCAAAGCTGCTTTACAACCTCATGCCTACACAGCAGTCTGCTGCTGCCCAAGTGTTGGGTTTGGTGCCAGCCAACCAGTGCATGCCAGTCTGCCATGTTCAAAACCAGGCTGTAGCATTTCCTGCTGCTGCTTTATCCTGGCATGCCAAAAGCGTAACTCGACCGACCGCATGCATCTCAGGGACAGCCCAGAAGCAACCTTTGCGCTCTGCTGTCCTGACGCAAGCCGTCCTCGTGACGAATCAAGCGGCTACAGCGTCGTCAGTCAAGCTCTGTCTTCCAGCCGAAGTCGAAGTGACAGTCGCTGCGCGCGAGGTAATGCTTTTGAAGACGATCTTAGCAGTCACCGCTCTGGTGTGTCTCACGCAGGCGCAAGCACCTGGTGAGGCATTTTCTGTTGTGCGCCGTGCGTCTGATTCCGTTGCTACCTTTGAACCCAGAGCATGGTTTGAACGCGCGCTCCCGACGCTCGAACAAGCTCGATCAGCACCAGCACCGCTGCGCAGGCAACTCCACAGCACGTTTGGCAGCCTGCAGCTCAAAGACGCTGCCACAGCCGTTCAACCAGAACGCCAGCTTTCTGGGGCACCGCAAATTTGTACAAGCTGGCTTGGTCAATTACACCTATTTTCAGTTTGGGCCATTTGGTGCAAGCACCACAGGTTTATCCCCTCATCGGCTTGTCAATGACCACAAGCGACCTGCAGGTATATTTGTTTCTCTCTGTAACAATTGCTTTGGTCCCCACGTAACTTGTTCTTACATTGCATTGTCCTTACTCAGAGTTACCACTGCAGTCAGGATGCAGTGACTGAATCCCATCAGCACTGTCCTTACATTGAAGTCGTCCTTACAACAAAAGCTCCGTTACACAGAGAATTTACTGTACAGCGTGTTGCTCAAACTCGTGCATCTGCTCAACAGGTCGCTTGCTGCCAGCAGTTTGGCAAGAACAACCAACTTGAAAGCTTGATTGCATGCTTTCGTGGATGATAAGATTGACAGCCTGTCAACTTTTGCTGTAGTGCAATTGCTAACAACATTTGGCACATGCTTGCAAGGCGCTCCTTCAAAAAGCAGACAAGGAGTTACAAGCCATTTTTCTGCATCTGCACTGCCACCAGACATCATGATGTCACTCTTGCATACGATACAAAAAAGCGCATTGCAGCTGAGCATTTGTGTAAGCCTTTTGTTGCTCTCACCTGAAGACTGCTACATTAACATGAACGCTTCTGATTCAAGCTGTACTGGTCAAATCAGCTACAGTACAAACAGTCTGGATGGCCTTCTATGGTATCTCGAGTATAGTCTAGTTTGATGTCCTGTGGGCCCCTCTGTTGAGTCTTGCAAAGGACATGACATCTAAAGTAAACAGTTAGGACCAGTTGCTATTGGCAGGAAGGCTGCTGCTGATGCAACAAGATGCATTGCAGCTGAGCGTTTGTACAGCCTTTCTGTCAAGACCTTGTAATGGCTGCACTGCGGACATGCATGCTGCTGCTGCAACCCTCTCACACCAAACAAAACTATTCAAGGTGATTGCGACGTGTAGGTAGGCCGCTGCTGCTGATAGCAGGTTCAGGTGCAACTGCAACTGTATGGACACCAGACTTGCTGCAAACTTTGGCTCAGGGCCGCCAAGTCACCATTTTCACCAACCGTGGCATTGGCTTATCTCAGACCACAGTAGAGACTCAGATACGCACTGTTGCAGGTAACTACTGCTTTCTTTAGCAATGCATGTAGCACGCTGTCGTTGTGGCTGTCATACTTCCTTTTGCGTGCATCTGCAGCTCAGCAGATGAGTCAATGCTATCATCAAGGTTGAGCCACACATTAATCTGATTTGACATGCACAGGCGTTGGCGGCTGTTTTCAGCAGTGCAGCACAGATGCCTTTTCAAACCATTCCAGTCACGCTTTGTCATCATGGCATGGCTTTGATGGCTATCACTGCAGTGGAGGGTATGCAAAAGATGGTTTGCTTGGCTGCAGACTATGCTGATTCAACAGCAGATCTGATTGAGGCTCTACAGTTGCAGAAGCCAGATGTGTTGGGCTGGTCGCTAGGTGGCTACATCCTTCTGACGCTAGTTGTAAATTACCCCACCTTGATTGGCAAAATTATATTGGCAGACACCTCCGCTGGTGGCGCTTCAGGTGAGATTTTGAAGACACTTCTGATGAGCTTGCTCACTGCTTGGGGCTGTAAATGCTGGCTGGTAGCCAAATATCTTAAAGAAAGCAGAGCTCATCAAAGGCTTTGGCTGGTGACTGCCGTGTGCTTCTTGTGTCGCATCACCACATGCAGCCTGTGACTATATCAGCGGCTCCCTTTGTTGCTGGCGCTCTGCGTGAAATCTTTGTACAGCAAACAATGTTTGCTGCGCTTGCTCACTGGCTTGTGCTGGAGCTGCTGCATGCTTTTTGACAATGTTTGATACGAAAGGAGTCTGATCAAAACCATGGGTTCCTGCAGAGACTACAGCATCCCGTGCTGAGCGTTCATCTGCTGTTGAGCATGCATCAGGAGTTGACTGCCATGTACTTGCTTACATTGCATCAGCATATGCGGCATTTGAGCAAGCAGGATAGCCTGACTGCAACGCAGCTGAAAGGCAATCAGCCGTGAAGCAGTCTATCATGTAGTAGACCTAGACCAAACCAAACAGCATTGCAAAGCATGCAACACCTAATTACACGCCATGCTGCGCGACCCAAAGCAGGATCAGGTGTGCGCTCTTCCTTCCGCATTGCAGAGCACATGAGGCCAATCACTGACTTCATGCTGCATTTGATGTGCGTAAGAGCCAGCATAGCTGTCCTGCAGGGCATTCTGGAGCCTTCACAACACTTGCAGAGCCACTGCTGCCTTTCTCGATGTGTAATTGGTTGTCCAATCATTGATTAATATCCTTTTATGTAATTTGTCAAGCAGCATGCTTTTCCTGCGGGATACTCTGCAGCCCCTAGGGCACTTGCAGTACCAATGGAGGCTATGACCATAGCAGGAGAAACAATTACCGCCACCTATATTTACCCTGCTGGCAACCCTGCTGGCAACAATGGGCTGTGCCAATTTCTTGCAGGGCATTCTGCAGCCTCCAGAGCGCTTGCAGTGCCACTGACGCCCATGGCCATAGCAGGACAACCGATTCCAGCCACCTACATCTATCCTGACAATCCTGCTGGCAACAATGGGATCTGCCAGTTTAAGGCAAATTGCTTGTCTTGCAGGATATTCTGCAGCTTCAAGAGCACTTGCAGTACCACTGGAGGCTATGGCCATGCTAGGAGAAACAATTCCAGCCACGTACATCTATCCTGACAATCCTGCTGGCAACAATGGGCTGTGCCAGTTTCAAGCAGCCATCGCAAAACTACCACAGGAGCCTGTCACACCACAACAGATAGCTGGGCAAAACACAGCAGTAGATGTGTATCAAGATGACCCCAGTAGCAAAGTGTTTCACGCCTTGAGGAATATCACAAACCCTGCCTTAGTCGTGGCTGGCACTTTGGACGAGGTGCTGTCAGTCGAGGATAGTCTGTTGATTGTGAACAACATTCCTGGTGCCAGCTTGTTGCAGTTTCCTGATGCTGGTCATGCTGCAATCTTGCAACATGGTGTCTCAGCTGGTCTGATGATATCTGCATTCTTGGACGAGTAGCATCCTTCTGACAGTGTGTGGCTTGTCAGCGGAAAGTGCTATCACATCATGATGCTGACATGCTGCAAAGTACCCAAGTGTATTTGAGTCAAAAAGATTTCAATGTCAATAGCTTTGCCGAGTGATAGGCAAAGGGTCATGCAGTAGCTTGTCTCTCTTGCATCTAGTCTACACATGAAGTGACAGCTGCAAAGGCATAGATTTGACTTGACTGCACATGCCTTCAGCTGCTTAGTTGCTCTTGGTGGAGTGCGTCATGACATTGCTGCAGCTGCTATAGGGCGGGGTCATGTATAGGCAATTGACATCATGTACCACTTGAAGCAAAAACGAGTCACCAAGTTTGCGAAGTCAATAGTTGAGAGCAGTGAAAGTGATGCTGGTGATGATACTTAAATTAAATGGTTCTTAAGCTTACTGCAGCCGATAGGTACTGTATGTATGTTGAACTTGCATTGCAGTCTGCACCAAGACTCAGACATTCCAGGAATGCCATGGACATGCCAGACGCAATCAGCTGCAAGGGGACAATGGGGGAACAATGTTCCAAGCTGCAGCATTTCCTCTAGCTGCTTCAACTGGCATGCAAAATGCGTAACTCGATCGACCGCATGCAGACCGACAGCAAAACGAACATCACGCACGGTGAATGTGACGAATAGAACTGGCGTGACAGCTCAAACCAATGCAACAACGTGACACGACTCCTCATCGGCAGCCGACGTTGTCGCCTGGGTCGCTTCAGGCAAGCTGATGCTTCTCAGGACCAGCTTGGTACTCACCGTTCTAGTGTATGTCACGCACGCTCAATCACCTGGTAAGACATATATAGAGACATGCGTGCTTCTTATCCCTCTTGTGGCTGCGAACTCCCATCGCGGCTTACGGCTTCGATGCGTTGTCCTTCCGAAGTTCGAACAAGCTTGATCAGCAGCAGCACCGGTGCGCAGGCGATTCCGCAGCACGCCTGGCAGCCTGCAACTCAACGACCTTGCCTCAGTCGTTCACGCAAGTTTTGGACCCGAGCTTTTTGGGGCAGCGCAAGTTCGTACAAGCTGGCACGGTCAACTACACCTACTTTCAGTTTGGACCTTTTAGCTCAAACGCCAATGGTGCGTCACAATGCCAACTGATGGACACTCACATGTGACTGGCAGGCGATGCTTGTCTTGCGAAAGCATGGCCCTGCTCAACAGGCCGCTTGCTGCAAGCAACTTGGCAGAAGTGGCCTGTATTGCAAGCATATGCTCCCAGAGATGACTTGTGAATGCTCGTCATGCCTGTCTTTTGCACAACTAGGCTCAAGAGCACAATACATTGTTGTGGATGCATGTAACATTGCATTAACATTTTATTAACATTGCATAAACATTGCATTTAACTTGCAGCAGGGCAAGAGCTCGTTTGCCATCTTGTTGCACGTGCCAAAAGCAAACATCACAGAATTTGCCCTGCAGCACCACCAGAATGTCATCTGCCCGGTTGAGGTCATGCAATGATTACATGAATGCAAGACATGGCTGATACATGTTGATATTGGTGAGACTGGTGCCAAGCAGCATGACCACCCATGCTGTTTCACCCAGT
Organism: Trebouxia sp. TZW2008; assembly: GCA_002118135.1. NCBI lineage: Eukaryota > Viridiplantae > Chlorophyta > Trebouxiophyceae > Trebouxiales > Trebouxiaceae > Trebouxia > Trebouxia sp. TZW2008. The sequence goes on from BDIU01000127.1 coordinate 192,536, forward strand.
TGCTACATGCAGGAAGACCGCTGATCATGATATCAGGTCAAGGCGCAACTGCAACTGTATGGACACCGGATTTGCTGCAAACCCTGGCACAAGGCCGCCAAGTCACAGTTTTCACCAACCGCGGCATTGGCTTGTCTCAAGATACAGTAGAGACTCAGAATGGCACTGTTGCAGGTACTGCTCAATGTACTGCGCATCATACTGCGCATCTCAAGAGATGCGCTAATATGATGTCATCGGTTCTTGTGTTGATGTTTGTGCTTCTGTATACACATTTGGCGCCTGCTCAGTCAGAAGCTTTGACCAGTGTTTGATGCTGTTAGCAAAATTTGTTTTGCTTGTCGACTTATCTGTGCACCTGCTGTGACGCAAACTACTGCTCACGCTTTATCTGGCAACGTAGCAACGCAGGTTCCAGAATACTGTCATAACACAGTCGCGTCACACCATAGTGGTAACATAGCTACAGTCACAAAGCTAGGTGGCTTTTATACTTTCAGTCTGTCTGCAGATTATGCTGACTCAACAGCGGGTTTGATTGAGGCTCTACACTTGCAGCAGCCAGATTTGTTGGGCTGGTCCCTAGGCGGCTTTATTGCCTTGACCCTGGTTCAAAACTACCCGGATATGATCAACAAGCTTGTTGTGGCAGACACATCCAGTGGTGGCGTCCTAGGTGACTCCTTTTGGAGAAAGTCAACTATTTCAAACAGTCAACTTGCAGTTGGGCTTGAGTCAGAACTGCTGCCTAAATGCTGAAATTCCCTAAGATAGCAGAACATGCCTTGCTGAGCCTGAACATCAGCTGCTGACTTCATTTCATCCATTCATTGCATTTATTCTTTTCAATCATTCAAAACGCATGCTAGACAGGCTCAGCCGGCCCAGCTAGGTATGCTGCTTGGTTGCCATCTGCTTTTCTCACACTGCATTGGCATATGCGGCTTGCATTGAACATTTCTGCCAATCTGCATCTAGCAAGCAAGTAGAAGAGTACTATTGTATGTCACCGATTGACACTGCAAGAAACATAGCAATTAGCTGTGTACTGCAATAGGAGGAGCTAAAGGTTGTTATGTCAACTCTTATAACATCAACATCGAATTTGTGCAGTGTAACTTTACCCCAGGCTGCTTCTGCTCAAGGAGGGTCTTGCAATGGCACCCAGTACCATAGACCTTTCTCTCTTTCCTGCAGGTTACTCTGCAACCTCCAAGGCAAATGCACAGACGCTGCTGCCTATTCACTTAGCGGGCCAGGCAGTTCCCGCCACCTACATCTTCCCTGACACTCCTGCTGGCAATGACGGGTTGTGTCGTTTTGAAGCATCATTAGCAGCAATGCCAAAAGAGACTGTCACACCCCAACAGATAGCTGGCCAGAACACGGCAATATACAGCTATGATGATGATCCTGACAGCATAGTGTTTCATGCTCTGAGCAACATCACAAACCCTGCATTGATTGTTGCTGGGACCTTGGACCAAGTCATCTCAATTCAGGATGGTTTGCTGATATTAAATAGTATCCCTGGCGCAAGCTTGTTGCAGTTTCCTGATGCTGGTCATGCTGCAATCTTGCAACATGGTGTCACAGCTGGTCAGTGGATTTCTGCTTTCTTGGACGCATAGTCTGTCTGCCGAAATGTCACTCAGGGACGACTATGCCTTTGCACAGGTGGCTTAGCAAAGTCACAATTGGAATTCAATGCTTATGCATGACACTGTGTTCAGCAGCTCAATATGCAGAGCCAATATGTATTATATGACTGCGTGCAGAACTTGTCAAAATGCTCAACAGCTGTTGCTGAAGGTATGCCTTAGGCTAGCCTTGAGCTAGCCTAGTGATCAAGAGAAATAGACATGCACTGCAGCAGGACAAGCAATGATTCAACCATCACTAAAAGTCATTGCGTGGTCAAAGCGATAAATGTTGAATTGATAGCAAGCGAACCAGCAGGGTAAAACACAGCACCGCTCATCCCATTAGCGTTGCCACAAACCGTGCTCAGAGTTCTAGCGTAACCTGCGACTTCATTGCATGGCAAAGCACTTCCAATAGCACCGCCTATCATGACGTCACAAGAACCAAATTTTGCTACTGGTCCAAAACTAGTGCCTGCCTCCAGCAAAACGTAAGGCGTCAAAGGACTAGAAGTTGTAGTGGTGTTGGGCACTGTGCATGGATTTGATCCCATGGCTTGCAATTGGGCAGCCGCCTTTAGGCAATCAGCAGTTGATGGGGAGCCTGTCTCAAATGGGGAGCATGAAGTTGAGTTGCCTGTCTCACTGCTGGTTGTCAGAAAGTCATCAACAGCAGCACCTGAAGAATCAAGTTGCACATTGCTTCATGACTGAAATCATCTTTATGCAGCAGATTGTGCGGTCAGTATGTTCACATCATAAATGCCGAGCTGACGCAGCGGTAATGAGCATGAAAATGCTGACTTTGAAAGTACACTGCCCCACTGACGTAAAGCATTCACACAGTATCACAGCATTATTGGCAACAATAACTTACAAGCATTGGCTCCAAGTAAGGCTGGAATGCTTGCTGCTGCTGCCTGACCTGCTGTCAAGCTGAGCCCCTTGGCTGATGCCTGGACCTGGCAAAATCGCTGCAGGGGCACATCAGTTGCCTGCAGCACAGCCGCCACTCAGACAAATGCCTGACATCGTGTGCAAGGACTGTCAATGCAAACTTGACAACTTTGCTTTGCGGGCAGCCACGCTGCGCTCCTCAAGCAACCCTTCACAGAAGCAAATCACGGTCGGCTCAGGGCTTGTAGAATGCCTTGGACGCTCAGCAGCATACTGTGGCTGAGGTTGAGGGGCTTGACCACACCACCTCATGCATGCTTGACACAAACCTTGACGAAGAATATAAACAAGCATTACAACAATAATAACAATAATGATAATAACGATTACGCTTTCCAGCACATTTGCTGAATGACGACCAAAAATACAATGCAGCACACAGCTGGCCATGGCAAGAGCACCAAACAAAGCAGCAAAGCTTACTTGGCCAAATGCCGCAGCAACAACACCGGGGCTCGAAGCAATTACAGCAGCAGCAAACAGAATGGCAGTGGCGTTCGAAATCAAGGCACCATCTACCTGTTTAAGGATTCAGACAAACAGCAAAGCTTACCTGTGCAAATGCTGCAGCCACAGCGCCAGTGTTTGAAGCCGCCACAGCAGCAGCAACCAGAATAGCAGTGGCGTTCAGTGTCAATACTTCTTCATCAGGCTGCTGCAAGGCCTGCAGCAGAAAACCACTATGTTCAGTACTCAATATGCCGTACGTAATATGCAATACAAAAGCAGTTGGAATTATGGATTGTTGAAATGCAGTTTTAACCGTGACATGTGCAGTACATTGGCTTCACTGCTTCTGACAAGGCATTGTAGTATATCAAATACAGCATGCGGGGTAAATTGGCGCCAATGCATCGGATCTGATACGGTGAACTTCAAGACTATTGGTCACTGAAACCGGGAGTACAGTAATTTGTCAACCTGCAAAACTTGCCTCAGTCTCATTGAGATGCAGTGAGAATGTGAAATGCGCACACATTGACGCCACTTTGTCAGACATGATACATCTTGGAAGTGTCAACCAAGGAAATGAACAGTACAAGAATTCACTGACCTGCAGGATGGTCTGAGTAAAAGCCTCGTTCAGGGCGCCAGGACTCAGCTTGGCTGCTAGCATGGTGGCTGAGATGTTGTGTGCTGCTGCGTTTGCCTGATTGGCCCCAGTTGTCAGGTAAGCAGTATCCAGCAGAAGGCTGCCTATGGTGCTTGCATTACCTGTATGCATGCAATTGATCGCATGCATTCAACCAAAGCTGTGACAAGTGCATATGACCCCTGAGCAGGTATATGCACCTGACATGATCTATAGTCAAGTTGTATGCTTGCTAACCATGAAGTCCATCAAGTGAACATACAGTGTCCAGCAGCAGTAGGCTGCTTATGTTGCTTGCAGTTCCTGCATGCATGCAACTGAGCGTAGGACAGGATGCAGCCAAGCATAAGCACTCAATGGAACATTTGTCAAGCACTTGCATATCTTTGCGATAGTGCATATGCTTCACATGCTTTATGACGTGCAGTGACAACGCACTCAGTCCTGAGCATGACAGAACATCCACAGCTTATCCATGTTGATATACACCCAGAGCAACATTAGCTATGGAAATTGTGCATTATGCTTTCTGCCTCAAGCAAGAGCATCTGATCAGGGACACATATGTTCAATGAGAATGCAGCCATGGGTGCAGCCGTGAAGAGCAGCTGTGCTACCTTGAGCTTGCTGAACCTTGGCAACAGAGGCACCATAAACATGCAGTGCTGCAGCTTGAGCAATGGATGCCGCATCAGGGGATGTAGTGAAGACAACTGAGCTTGGCAACTCCTGCAGAGTTCTGCCAATGCTCATGGCAGATGAACCTACCTTCTGCACCTACAGTCAGACATGCACTGATTTTTGCAAATGGACAAATAGCGGCACATGCATCTGTGCTGAATTGCAACTTGCATGCATCTCAACTGGCTAAATCCTACAGAGTGCTGCCAATGCTCATGGCAGGTGAGCCTGCCTTCTGTACCTGCAGTTTGCCATCTGAACAGGGTGGCAAGTACACAGTCAGCGGCAGATGCACCGTACACACAATGCTGCAGTCTGAAGCCATGTACATGATGCACCATGCACTGGGCCCCACAGCATGTGATTGCTCCACAAAAGAGGCAGCACGTGTGGGCTATGATGCAACAGAAAAGAGCGCCTCACTTGCATGAAGGCACTCGAGACTGCAGCATCGAGACCAGCAGCATCAGCAAGCACAGATAGCACACAACATGCATTATGCAGTGAAGCCACCGCATGCATGGCAGCATGTGTGCACAATGCAGCAGAAAAGAGCGCCTCACTTGCAAAATGGCACTTTGGACTGCACCACCCAGACCAGCAGCATCAGCAAGCACAGATATCACACAACATACATTATGCAGTGAAGCCACCGCATGTATGGCAGCATGTGTGCACAATGCAGCAGAAAAGAGTGCCTCACTTGCATGAAGGCACTTTGGACTGCATCACCCAGACCAGCAGCATCAGCCAGCACCAGCAGAGGGCCTAGAGTGGGAGGTGCAGTGTTGCCAGAGCCTTGCTCTCCATTTGTCATGGTCAGGAAGATGTCCTGGAAAAAGCCCTCAATGAGCGTTGCTTGGGGAACAGAACCCAGGTCGTGGTGTAGCAATCGGGAGAAGGTGTTCTTGTATGTGGTAGCGTTGATTGTCTTTGCTGCAAGGCCATTGCTAGATATGCCTTGTGCAGCTACACCAGCCAGCTCGGCGATGAACTCTTCCGAGACAGGTGCAGCACCTGCAAGGGGCGTGACCTGATTGGTAAACTTGCTGTATAACACAAAAGGCGTCCAGGTATAAAGCTTCGCTGTGAGTTTGAACAGTGCGCGATTGGGCCGGACCTTTGCCGGCGGCGTATGCAGGGTTGATGTTGCCTTCAAGCAGTTCAAAAGCCGCAGCGGAGTTTCCCTGGTTCAGGCTCTGCCAGAAGAGGTTGTCGGCCGTCTTGTTGTACCCGTTCCACGAGAACACTTGTGGCTCGGGCGGCGGCGGCGAGTATGGAAGTTCAAGAGCACTGACAAAGCTTGCCGTCCACACAAACAGAGTTGCAAAGCTTATCGTTAACATCGTGTCGCAGGGCGGTGTTGATCACGACTTGATCTGCTTGATCTGGCCGAGTCGCTGTCGGCTCGGAGCATTACTTGGTCACTCTCAGCAGAGATCAAAACGGAAAATGCTGAAGCAGCGCGGCATCAGGCAATGAAAGAGACTGAAGCTCTACGAAACTGAGCTCACGCGAACGCTCTGAAACCACCTTTCAAAAGAGAGCGTAATGCTCACAGTCAGTGCGTTACATTGGCGACTGCTGAGGAAATTTGAGAATCTTTAACAAAGTCGCCTCAAACACGACTGTCACATGCAGAGACATCAGCTAGTGCGCAGCAGCAATGGCATTGTCAGCAGAGCCATCCGCATCTGGATATGTTGATTCCAACTCTCTGGGCAACGTGGATATGAGGCCTAAGCCAACGGAAACACAAGCCATGATGAAGAAGGGGACAAAGCTGTGAAGGGAGAAGGCCATAGTCACAGACCAGTCCCACATTGCACCACCTGCAACTGGAGTGACTGATCTGACTAAAGCTACGCCGGACATGGACATACCATTCACCAGGCCCTGCAGGCAAGAAGTGGTTTGTCAGACATACTTAGCTGCCAAACATGAAGCGCTGTGGTATGTTAAGGGCGACGTGCAGCAGTGATTACAAACTTGAAGCGTATAACAATGCGTGCAGTATATCTGACATGGCCCCATGACAGAAGCACCAAATGACAGTGGCCAGGTGGGAAAGCTTGTACGCCACATATCAAGAAACACAAGGCGCTGCTTTCCCTTTTGCACTTTTAGTTGCACCTTAAAGTTCAATATGACTAGCACAGAAGCCACTGATGAAGCCACAGTGCTCAAACATTGAAAGCGCAACATCAGCATGAACAAATTCCGAGTACACTTTGAAGTGAATGGTCGCCTCACCTTCTTTGCATTTGGAGCGGAATTGCTGATGCAGATGAAGACACTGGTGAAGCACAAGCCGGTGATGATGGCCTTGTAGACCTGAGCCAGGGTCATGTATGCCCACAAAGCCCAACTGCCTGGTCCAGTGATGCTGATCACCTGCAAATGTAATTCTTGCTGAGCATCAAACGACACATAGTGTAGGCGTAGGGAGCAGAGCTGCTGATGCAGATGAAGACACTTGTGAAGCACAAGCCGGTGATGATGGCTTTGTAAACCTGAGCCAGGGTCATGCATGCCCACAAAGCCCAGCTGCCTGGTCCAGTGATGCTTATCACCTACACATGTGTGTCTTGCTGAGCATCAGGTAGCACATGTTATAGGGATATCAAGCTGCCACTCACAGCAATGCTAATCAATGCTACGACTGTGGCAAGGCTTATCACTTGCTGAAGCCATCATGTGGGAACAGAGCACAGCAATACAATGCCATCTCAATGCTTCGACTTGATCGGCTTACAGGGAAGCGTGCCAAGCCTTGTGCCAGACTACATTGCAAGAAGCTTTGCGTGGCCTTTCAGACAAGCATTGCGCCGTACAGCCTGTGCATTGTCTGCAGGCGCCTAGATGACCCAATGATGGTAGGCCAACAGCTAGCTTATGCTACTCACGTTCTGCAATGCCCAACAGCATGCCATACAGCGCTGATATGCTGAAGCACTAGTGTCTTATGGTTATGACCGACCAGCAAGCAGAGCAATCTCAAGGCTAGGCACACTATGCTTTGGCTGCTCACTTGGGTCAGAATTGCCCGGCGTGCACAGCAATGCAACTTGTGCGCTCACTGATTTTAGAACAACAGGTATGCTGGTCAGTCGACACGAATTTAGTCAATTCGGCAACAGCGTGTATATGCAACTGCATTGCATTGTAAACAAGACAGCTCACCGTGGTGCCAAAGGCTGGCAGCAGCATCATGATCACATGGCCCCAGCACGCCAGGCTCAGCAGGCGCAGCGGGCCCAGCGCCTTACTCAGCTTACTGTACCCAAACATTTGAAACAGCATCAGAGCACACCCACACACCATCAGAATCTGCCCAATCTGGCCGCTTGTCATGCCAAGACCGCCGTGCTCAAGGTCTTCACTGCAGAAGATAGGTAGCAACTCATCATACAGAGTGCCAATGCCCCCCATGATCAGATAGGTCAACACTGCACGGCCTGCAAGTAACAAGGTGGTTGTGAGCACAGTGCGCTTGTGAAGCCACATGCTCAAGCTGCCAAGCTCAAGATATTGACTGCAAAAGTTGGGGAGCAGCTCATCGTATAGGGTTCAAATCCAGAGTTGCACCTCCATTTCTCCTGACAAGCCTGACAACCCACATACTGCATTTCTTTGGGCAATCAAGCGCTCATGCAAACAAGCATGGTGGTGATGAAAATGTACCTGTGGGGCTCAAAACAGCTTCCCATGCGCTGGTCAATTTCTGCTGAACAGAGGGGTCAACCAAAGCAGGCCTTGACCAAAATTGCACTCGTGCTTCTGCTGACAGGCCCAAGGCAGTGCTGGAAGGGCTGGTAGTTGCAGCTGCCCTCTGCCCTAGCGCAGCCTTAATGTCGTTCTTGCTTGACGAGGCACCCTCGCCTGCAACGCACTTGGATGCGACTTTGCATTTCTGACATGGTCAATAGCTCGTATTTCTGTCAGGTTGCAAGTCAAGGTTTGACTTGGCAGATAGCACAAAAGCAAAGACTGTCGAGAGCTGTCGTCAAATTTCATTTATAATTCATACATACAATTGTATCATCATGCCATATTGTCATGTCATATATAGCATGACTTGACGCACCATTCCTGTTTATACACTGCATCTCTGACAGTGTATCGTCTGTCTGAGTGTAAGAACACAACATGATGTGGGCACCTCCTGGTCATCATACATATGTGTGTGTTGACATGCATATGAGATCATGCTGTGTGTTTAGACCTTTCAAGGAAGCTGTCATGCATACTCAACAGCAAGGCATTGAGTGACTAGCTACAGCACTTTATTCTTGTACTATTGAATTGACATCACTGTTCAATTGAAGTTCGTGAAGCATGTGACCCACCTGACATTGCCCTATAGCCCCCATCTGAGTCAACATCCCTCCAAAAACTGCCCTGAGCATTGCTGACACCTGCTGCCCCACCCCTTACAGCTGTAATGCTCTCATGACGGCCTGTAACACCGCCATCCTCATGTGCAACATCCAGCGCACTTGCTGACTCATCAGCAAAATGGGCATGTGACCCCTTGTGATGCCGCTTGTCTGTCTGGTGGTCAGTGTGAGGCTGGCCACTGGCTGCAAGGGCTGAGTCGTCATCTGCAGGGGCTGTTGCAGCAGCCCTCAGGCCAGGAGCACTCTGCAGTTTCTGCTGCACCTTCTCTGCAAGTTGCTGGCCCTGCAGCTGACTGTTGCTTTGTGACTCCTTGGGATGCTTTGACTGTGGCTGACGCTGAGCTGAGTCCTTGTCATGCAAAGCTGTTGGCTCTGGCAACCTGTACACCAAATCAAGATCAGCACTGCAAATGGACAGGCCTGATGCCTGTGCTATGACTACAAGAACTCGCCTGGCAAAGCTTCTTTGAGCCAAGCCATGCATTAGGCGATGACTGTTGCAATTGCATGGAATAAGCCTGTAATTACGAACACAAATATGCTTGGCGTAGCTGACAGTGCTGAAGAGGCTGTGCACCACGACATCCCTCAGGTCATGCCACATGCTCACACTCCAAATAGGGCACATTGATACATCCAGCACGTGCCTGATGCCAGTCTGATCACTTGGAACAACTTGCCTGGCAAAGCTGGTGCTTCTGAAGAGGCTGTGCCTCACAGTGTCCCTCAGCTCATGCCACATGCTCACACATCAGATATGGCAGATTGTAGCTCAAGCATGTGCCTGAATTCAGTCTTATCACTCAAAACAACTTGCCTGGCATAGCTGGTGCTTCTGGAGAGGCTGTGCACCACAATGTCTCTCAGCTCATGCCACATGTCCTCCATCTCATGCCACGCCACAAGAGGTGACACAATCATGTGCGCCCTGCACAACAAGATCTATTGCACGGCCAGACACAATTGCACAGGCAGACACAGTGGCATAGTCAGACACAGGTGCACAGGCAGACGCGGTTGAACAATCAACTTATCAATTTAATGGCTTGCACGGTAGCTTGCGCAACTGAGAGGAGCTGGTACACTTTGACCTGATCTGTGCTGAGACAAGCTCGATGTGACCTTGAGCTATTGAAAGCGTGTCAAGTACAAACTCCAGCAAGTTGTTCCAGTGCAGCTTGATTGACAATGTCAACAGCTGCGGGCACTTTCAGCATGCTATGTAACATTGACGGCTTCTCACTTCATGCTAGGGCAAAAAGCAAACCTGAAGACACCAGTCTCCTTCTTGTGAGACGAGAAGGATCCAAAGACGCTTCTCCTAGGGTGGTCTGGGTCAAAGCCATTGACTGAGGCTGACCGCTGCACTAGACCATGGGATTCTGAAGCATGACTCTGCTCTGCTTGCTTGCGGCGAGTGTAAGCCTTGGTCTCTGGAAGGAAGACAAATCCGGCAGCAAAAGCTGCAGACAGAAAGAGTTGACATCAATTTCTGCAATTCACGATGAAAGCGACTGCTGCACCAGGCCATGGGACTCTGCAGGGTGACCTTGCTCTGCTTGCTTGCAACGGGTGGAGGCTTTTGTCCCTGGGAGAAACCCAAAGCCGGCGGCAAAAGCTGCAGACAGCAAGAGTTGCCATCAGATTCTGCAATCAAGGGTGAGGGTGCCCGCTGCATCAGGCCATGGACATGGGTGAGCAAGCTCTGCTTGCTTTTGGCGGGTGTAGGCTTTTGTCTCTGGCAAGAAGACGAAGGGTTTTGCTGCAGGCAGCAAGACTAAACATGAGAGTCTGGCAGTGGCTTGATGCAAAGCACTTGCTTGCCCCAGGGCGAACAAGGATTGCATGTCAGCTACATGCAGACTCATTTGATTTCATTGTCATGAAGTACAAACAGCTTTATTGCAGACGATGCTGTAGCATACAGCAGCAGCTATATGGCAAGAGCTGTGTGTACACAGACAACAGTGGGGTTTCCACAACAAGAGCAGACAGTGGCTTGAAATGCCGCGAGTTTGTAACTGAAATGTACCTACAAGGCTGAGGAAAGCTGCAATGATAGTCGGCAGGGCAAAAGCAAAGCGCCCAAAGAGCCCAGTCTCACTGAAAGTCCCAGGGTACTTCAAGGCTGGCTGACTGCAGTGACAAGCCAATTCAGGACATCAAACTATGCAAGGCATGTTCTGCTTGAGGCAACCTCTGATAAAAGATAGGCATTGATATATATATTCAGTATATTCATGCCCCACAGAGATAGAAGCTCTCATTGTTGTAAGCAGCTGTCTCTATGCAGCTGTCACACAACAGTTGCCAATGAAAATGATGCAGTCATATGTCCAATTCATTTTGCTCCGTCATCATGCTTTCCTTCTGTTGATGTAAGGCTGACCACTTTTATCTATAATAGATACCAAAGTCAAACTAGACTGCTCTTACTCAGGTTGATATGATCTGACACTGTGCACAACCTGGAGCAATGCGCACATACATGACACACGCCGTCTATGTTCATGACATAAGAGCTGCTTAATTTGTGTAGAGACCATACCTGAGGAAACCACCAATGGCAGGGGCAATGACTGACCCCAGTCCATACATGACACAAAATGTTGCAAACGCTGCTGGCTGCTGCTCTTTGGTGCATGACTCTCCAAGGTATGTCTTACTGATACCAGCATTGGAGTTCAGCAGCCCACTCAGGATCCTGCATCGTATATGACCAGCATGAGCAAAGTCTCTACAGTGAACTGAACATGCAACTAAACAGCCGAGCAATTTGGCAGCATGTCCGCCAACAATACAGTCTCAGGCAGTGTCAAGTGACACTCCAATAGAAATTTTGATGTACTGTGAGACAGTGAGGCATTACCTGCCAAACACGGCTACCTTATAGTTGGGCGCAAAACCAAACACAAGATTGGCCACACAGGTCCCGACAGTACCAGCCAACAGCGTCGGTCTCCGACCCAGCCGATCAGCAAGCAGACCCCACACAATAGCACTGCAAGTGGCGGCCAGATAGTAGCTAGCACCTGCAGGCGCGGCAGTTTCAAGGCTATCATATGTAGAAAAGGTGAGGTAGGCCGATGTGCTGCTCTCTGCTTGTTTCGATGGAACTCACCTAAGATCCCGACGTACAAGCCCACGGTGTCTTCTGTAGCCACGCCGAAGGCCTCCACCATGAATGGTAGGAAAGGCCAGATGACGTTCATGGTGAATCCTTCGACAATGTTCATCATGCCAAGCACCGTTAGCACTTGGCGCGAGATGCCGCCTTCGGTCGTACATACTGGGGCAGCAGACGCCATGTTGCTGCCCCGCAAGATTGATTGTATGCATTCTGCAGAGCAGCAAGTCGCTATGTGCAAGCACGCACATGCGCACAGACACAGCCTGCACCCGCAGGAAGCTGCAGCAATTGCATTGTTTTGTCAGTGTTGTAAATATGCATATTTCACGCTAAATGCACACAATTGATGCCAAAGAAAGTGGAAGTCAATTCTGCATAGCACCATGGGTTGCATCAAATCAAGTAATGACGAGTTTGAATGCCGAGGCCCAGCAAGCTGTCACACAGATAAACAAGCAGGACTAGAAAGGAAACTTAAAAGTCAATGTCGATTGAATGAAAACAGCCAGAAACACTTCAAGTATTGTCAAGACGTATCAGACCTTATGCAGCAGGCACAGAAACAGCTTGCTTGCTGTCACGCAGTGTGCCAGACAGAAGTCAACACAGTCACACTCCAATGCACGACGCGCAGTTACTGCAAATCATTGAATGCTGCATGATCTGATCATGTACTTTGACTGTGACACGCTTTAGACCGGTCAGATTGCAAAATCAGCAAAATTAGGTCCGTACATCATGCTACGTGCAATCTGCACTGCTTGATTGCTTCAACAACTTTCAAAGCAAATGCTGACACTAGATTCGAACAGCATTGAGTTCCTTCCTGGCAGCCTTCAGTGCTGTGAGTGAGGCTTGCAATGTTTGACGGGTGTGCCTCTGTTCAGCGTCCTCTAGAAGGCCAAGAAGTCTGCCTTCCTCACTGCAGGCAGCCAGCAGAGCTGAGGATAGCCCATCACGATTTTGCAGGACCTGCATAGCACCACATGATAACAGTACCACCAATAGTAATGACCACAACAGTAATATGCATCATCATGATTGATTGCGCTTTCTAGCATATGTTGCCAGGTGTGAGCAGCATAAGTCCAAACTTGCCAGGCAGGCTAGCATCGTCCACACAGCACCCCACAGAGCATGCTATGGTCACCTTGAAAAGGTGAGCTGCACACATCTGGCAGGCAAATAGCACAATCCAGTTAAGTCTGGGGGGTGCAACAGCAGTACCCGTCTACACATATATGTTGTACACAGATGACTGATGCAGAACGTGAAGTAATCAGTGTCGGCAGGCATCTGTGACGCTGTCATGATGCAAAGCACATGTGGTCATATTACCTCATCCATGAGTATGACTTTGACACCAATGGCAACACCATCCCCAAAGCGATTCAACACAATGTCAGTGTATACAGCGAGCTGGAGCTGCATGCTGCAAACGTTTCTGTCCTCGATAGACTCATTGTCGTCATTGCGCATCAGCTTTTCAGCCAAATCCTACAGAACACAAAACAGTGTGTTGTGCAGCTGCCAATTAGTCTTTGCCAACTGCAGTCAGGTTAGTGCGTCTGGCAAACAGTCTGAAATGAAGGCCAGTCAGCAAGTTGTCTTGATTACAGGTGTTTTGCTCAACTCAGCTTTTGCTATTAGGTTGTTATGGCAGCAGGAAGGCCGTGTTCAGGGCAAAATTGACAACAGCAGGTCCAGATACGCAAGCACTCACTTTCAACTCAGGGTAAATGCTCCAATTCACTGCAGCACTTGACAATGTTTTGGGTGGAGGCTGGACGTCCTGAAATGACCTGAGGCGCCCAAAAGCCTTTGACACGATCTTATTGAAGAAAGGTCCACATATGGAAGCACTCACTTTCAGTTCTGGATAAAAGCTCCAATTCACTGCAGCATCTGAGTTGGCTTCATGTTCAGGCTGGTCCTGAGACGGCTTGATGCGCTCAAATGCCTCTGATACAATCTCATCAAAGCGAGGGTTGCTGGTGAAAACAACCTTCTGATGCTGTACCAGGATCTGCATGTGTGCCTGAGCCTTTTGCTCCTTGCTAGTCATGAAGGCGTCAATCTGCAGCCAACCTGTTTTTCAGTTCAAGAAATTTTGAGCAGCTCTTGCTCCACAAATGCACCCACATCTGAAGATGTTCATGTGTGCAACAAGCAGGCAGCACCCAAAAATCAGGGCAGTATCTGCAAACAGCTCTGCTAATACAATCAGTGACCCAGTGGCATATAGTGATACATACACAATGGGAGGCACAACTGACAGCAGTGTTGTCTATCAGGAGTCAAAAGCGATTTTGCAGATAGACAGTGAATCAGCATTTTCTAACCTGGTCTAGCACTTCTGCTTGCAACCGTGGGAAATCAGCAAACACATTCGTGGCTAGCACATCCCAAACTTCATGGACATAATCCTTCATATGCACCACCAAGTCCTCTGCAGGGTTGCCAAGTTTGCTTTGCACACCTGTATGGCCAGTATGCAGGTCTTGAATCTAGCAAGATGTGACAAACTACAGACAGAAACATGGACACACAGACAGACGAACAGACAGACAGACAGACAGGCAGCTGCAGAGACGCAGAAACACGCATCACACACAATGTTCAGATTCACTCAAGCATTGCTGCCAGCAAAAAATTTTCTGCCAGAATGAATCCTGAATGTGCGCAACATTGACACTCTCTGATATGGACCATCATGATCAAAGCAAGCAAGACTGTTCATGAGGCAACACAAGGCATACTGATTCCTCACTGTCAGAATAAATTTCAGTGAAAGCAGGTCCAAGATGTATTACGCCAGGAAGCAACTCCACAGCTTCGCGGACTGCATGCCGGATCTTGTCACTGCAGGAAGATTCTGTGACAAAATTCTTCCCGCCAATCTCATCCCAGACCTGCAGTCATGTCCACTTGAACAGTTTGATTGGCTTCTTGTACAGCACAACAAAGCACAGCAAAGCACAATGCAGCACAACACAGCAGGAAGCAGACATGGCAGCACAGCACAGCACAGCACGAAGCAGACATGGCAGCACAGCACAGCACATCACATCACAGCCCAATGAATTCAAGGTAAACATGTCTCAATTTACCCACTGTTACACCTGGGTATGTGTTGCAAAGACTTGAACAAGCGAATTCTCGTTCAAGACTACAAGAGGTTCAGCAAATTTCAATGCATGCTTTTTCAGGAGAAGACAGTGTATTTGGAACGCTTGTGCTTGAGCAGTGGCGCAAACGCTTCCTCCTGAAGATTCTCCCTTGTGTTTCGAACGTGTGATGTTGGCTGCAGTCAAACATGCCATGACGGCAAAGAAGTGCATTCCTCTAGAAATAGTGTGAGATTACTCACCTGTTGCATGAACAAGGTTGCATCATAATCTCAAACCACACTCATACTTTATTTTGGTGGCGACATTACACAAGCATGTGTCTGTCAACAAGATCATCCTTATGGCAAATTAGGAGGTGCAAACTTATCTTTAAGCGGACATTGCTTCACTTTGCAACCCACCTGATCTCTGAAGTCTTTCACAATAGCTCGAATGCGTGGGTCGACGTGTAATTTGTCATCATCAGGGACTCCAACATGACTGTACATGCCTTGCTCAAGACAACGGAAGTCCCCAATCATTTGAGACGTCAAACCAAACAGGAGCGACCTTGCTGACGCCTCATCCTCAGGTACAGCTGGCATGCTAGCTAGCTGACGCTCTTTGTTATTGATGCTTTCCAGAATCTGCACAGAACAAAATCATGTTGCCACAGTAGATGCATGGCTTTGCATTAGAGTTTTCAGATTTTCACTTGCACTGAAGGTATCCAAACAAAAGTGATCGCTGCCTGATGCTGGATCAACATGCTTGTCAGACAAATGCTGTGTTGACTGTGGAGATGTGGGACGAGCTACAGGTCCAGTCCAAATGCTAGCTTGGCATGAGCAGTCAAAATCCATGGCGGTGCATGATGTTGGCACTTGCCTTCCTTTAAATGGGTGCCAAACGGCCCTGCAAATGGAGGCCTTGGACTTTCAGGAGCAAGTTGATCAATGCCTGTTTGCCCTTTTTGGCACCAGGCAAGCCTAGGAGTGCTTTACTGATGCGAGAAGCATTGCCATTGGCAGCTTTGCCAGCAAAGTACTGCTGTTCAATAATGTCTGCTTGTGCAGCAGACACACCCTCTGCAACCTCTTCTTGAGTGCGATTGCGCACCTGTGAGCCAAAGCAAACGTCAATATTACCGCAATGTGCAAAACTGCACAGACAGATCATTCACAACAAGTGTGCAGCAGACATTGTGTGCAAAAGTGCAATTGAATGTGCCTTGATGTCTGCTGCACTACACTCGCACCACCACAAATCCCAGGCCCATGCGAAATGCTCCTGTGGCCAGATGATCCAGAGCTGTCACGTCTGATGCCACAGCACGGTCTGGCTTTGTGACAACCCCAAGAGTACGATTGCCCGAGGGATCAGCTTCTCTGGCCATGTCTGGGCCATTTTGATTGTTCAGGTTGGAGGTCATATCCAAGACACAAACGATCACATTTTCTGGCTCTGCATGATTGTCATGCGAGTTGGGCAGGCACACTATCACAACGCCTGCTGGTTTCAAGCCAGTCATGTTCTTGAAGAGTGCGGAACGAAGCGTTGGAGCAAGCATACCGTTGATGTGCTCCTGCACCAGCTCTTTGACAAAACTTTTGGATCCGCCACTATTCACGATGCCGGGCAAATCCAACAAAGTCAGATCCGCCAGATCTGGCTCGTGCAGCTCCACTTCCACCACCGTTTTCGAGAACCCAGCGGCAGAAAAATGTACGTAGGAGTCCCTGACTGCCTGTTCCATGGCAGCGGCGATGCGCTCGCCGATGTTGTGCTTCTCAACTTTCTCTCCATTGACTTTTGCAAGAACAGCTCCAGCTCGGTTGCTGTCGCGCAACACGACGCGAATCGGACAAGTCGTTGTCAGCTCGGCGCCTCGCGGGAACTGAACCCCAGAAATTGACTCCAAGACGGAGCTTTTGCCAACGCTGGTGTTTCCAAGGACTACGATGCCTGGCAATTTGATTTCCGGGCAGTCGGTCAACAAAGGTCGTATTCTGTCTAGTAGGTCTAGCTCATGCCTGATGCCAGACTTGCCTAAGTTTTCTCTAAACACATCGCCCATTGCGAGAAGCGTACTGCTGTGATGACGGTGTAGTGAGCCAGTAAGTTTTCGCGAAAGCAGAGTTGAGCTATACGGCATGCAGTGACCGTCTGATAGAGTTTGCCGTGCTGCACACGGCAAATGGTTATCGGAGAACATTCTTGGAAACGTCGAGTCAACACGGCATCATTGTGCAAAAGAGTCGCATCGGGGACCTTATTTGGCGCTTGAACGCAGCTAGTGATCACACTATCCACACTGCTTGATCAGTTATGTGGACCTGAAAGCCATTTGCTGCGAAGGGTTGGTCCTGCATCTTGTTGCTTTGCAGGAAAGCAGGTTCTGATATACATTGCTGCTGCTGCTTTCTAGAATGTAGCTGCTGCATATCACTTGTTGCCTTCTGAAACAAACCTGTGTGAAACTGCTTGCTGTCAGACATATGTCTGCATCCCTTAACAATCAGTGACTGAGATAGTCTTTCAGGCAGTGCAGATGAACTCAAATGCTGCGTCGGTTCAAAAAGTGGCGTCTTTTTTGGTCTAGTAATCATGATGCTAGGGCCAGCATCGATGTTGACTGATTTCAATCAGGCTGCAGCTGCTGCTTGGCACCTCGAGCTGTTTTTGATCATATGCATGCATGCTTCCGTGCGCTCAAAGGGATCACTAGAGCCATCAGGTCGACGACTGGAGACAGCTTGTGCCGCATCAAACTACATGCACTGTTTGTTGTGTATGTTGTGTTGGATCGTAGGCTTTCACACTACATTTGCTTCAAAGCCTTTGAAAGCTTTGGTTGCGCAGGTGACTTCTGCACAGCTGTATAGATCAAACAGCTCAACAGACTCAACAGTTGCTTCTCAAGCTTGACGCGGAAGTCTGGAGCTTGAAACATTGACATAATCTGCAGGGGACAACGGCTGAAACAATGCGTTACAGTAACGCCATCCCAATTGCAAAATCTTGCGCCAAAACAGACACCATTTGCCAATCTTAAGGTCGATTCAGCCTTCGAAGGTCGACGCGTTGTACTAACCCGATGCCTTGCATTTGTGCGCCCACTTGTCGACACACTAGCGTCGGTTTGCTGCTCAGCAGCAAGTCACGAAACTCAACTTGTATCGGAGAGCAGATAGTGCCAAACCGCCAGCACCGTGCTTTACAGTCGCATCAATCTTTGTTGCGGCATCGGCCCAATATCGCTGTCGGCAGACAACGTATGCATTTGCATGCATCTGTTGACGACAGTGGAAAGCCTACCGGTTCCGCGGTAATCATGCACAGACGTTATTCGACAACGCTACACAAACATCTGCTGCAAGTGTCTGTAAAATAATTTGCAGGTGCTGTACGAACATGTGATGCTGGCATTAGTTGATCCCAATCCTTACCTGTCTGATGGATCAAAACAGGTAAACTTAGACAGACCTCAAGTGTGTTGTCTTGTAAGCTGATAGTTTAAAGAAGCTGATTGCCAGGGAGAATGCCTGTTCAAATGTGGATGGTGAATCCCTGTTTGTTTCAGCACGCAGGCAATTGCCGCAGCTGTCACTTTTGGGCAGTCTAGCACCAAAAGGGTCACAGTGACCCTGTTGGAAGCTGAAAAGCTAGCTGAAGAGGACAGACAGAAGCAAGTTGAGACAGTCATATGGTATTGTTTCAAGCAATCTGCACTAGTCTGTGCAGCTCTAATAGCATGCAGGCGTGTTATATTATGTGCAACATGTGTGTAGCAGTGTGCTCTATGCTTAAGCCTAGCTGCGGCTATGACATCACATGTCTGATCATAGCTTCCTTCTGATTCCTGTCGGGTCGCGGCTATCCAAGGCCAATGCGTGTAGGCTTAACATTAACAATTCCGCTACGCACGCTTGGTCTCGGGTGCCTTCCAGCACCAAGCCACTATCGTGAATCTCCCTCTGTTAAATTGGTCTCGGAGCTTTTGGCTCGAGACCGCGCAAAAAGCTAGTCTGGAACCGAAAGGTCCGAAACAGATGTAACAGAGGGAGATTTACAACAGTGGCTTGGTGCTGGAAGGCACCCAAGACCAAGCGTGCGCAGCGGAATCGTTAATGATAAGCCTAAATGCATTGGCCTTGGATAGCCGCAACCCGACAGGAATCAGAAGGAAGCTATGATCAGACACGTGATGTCATAACTACAGCTATGCTGAAGCATAGAGCACACTGCTACACATATGATGACAGTCATCACCAGTTGATTGCTATGTAAGTGGTCTACAAACCTGTGTTATGCTGCATGCAGGCACTTTCAGCAAAAGGGTTGCTCACAATATGAGGTGCTGCAGAAGGAAGCTGGCAAGGTGGCTGTCACCATCGGTAAGTGTTTCAACTTGTCACAATAATTAGAGCGGCGCACTGCTACATTTGTGCAATGTCGTGCTCACTGCTACATTTGTGCAATGTTGTGCGCACAACATCGTGTGCATGCACACTGGCCAAGGTGACTGACAATGTAAGGTGTGAAAGGGGTCATAGAATGCAGACTCTTTCGGTTTGGCTTGCAGGAGATCTTGCAGATGAAGTGGAAGCAAATCTTGTCATTCTGAGTGTGGAGTCCATTCATGCCAAGATACTAGATGCAAATCTATTGGCAGAATTTGTGCCATGTCCCATGCTCCTGATACCATGACAACCTTACATGCTGGGCTCCCAACAACAATGAATGAACCCATCAGCCGGAGATTTTCGGAAGTCTTGTCACTTCAGATCAGATGACAGAAAGGCTGGTCTCAGAGACATTTACACACAAGTACACAGCAAAATCTGCCTGGAATCGTTTACGCACCGCAGTCAGGTGCCAAAAGACATTGTATGGCAGCGATTCAGTCTTGACACAGCTGCTACATCACAAGTACAACAATGGGTCACGGAAAATGCAAGCCTTTTCACAGACAGATATGCTGTATCTTTGTGCTTGCCAGCAGAGCAAGCAATGCAGAATTTAGTTGGCTGAGACTGTGCGATGTGACACGCGCAAGGTTGCACATACGTTAGCAAATCTTGCCTAGTGGCAGTAGCCATTTACGTGTCATTCTGTATGAGTAGTGAAGGCATGATAGCTATCTATGGCAAGGCAATGCAAGTAAGGGACGCCGACACAGGCATATGTATGAAAAAGTTCTGCATTGTCAGTCGACTCCTCCACCCTGCAAGCTTGCCAATCGCCTTTTCACATCCTCATCTAGTTCATCATCTTCTTCCAAAGGCCTCTTTCTTGAGGCTGGGGGGAGGGTTGGTGCCTCCCCTTGACCCCAGGTTGCCCGGTGCTCCTCTGGTGCTACATCTTCTTCATCCAGTGGTGTGTTCCACCTGTAGCAGCAATGCACATATTTCCAGGTGCCAAAACAACACAGTAGTGAGACAGCATATGTAATGCAAGGCAGCAAACTTGTTGTTGTAATGTTGTAAGAGGTATGAAACCTACTGTGGCGGATGCAAAGTTCTCTTGTGAGAGGACATGCAGCAGACGCCTCCAGTAACATTTCAAGGCTTGAATGGAAAAACTTGAGTGGACCTCCCGCTGAGATCCAATGCTCTGTGCATTGCAGTATATCGCACAGACTATAAGGGTGTTATAGCTTATGGTAACACAGGAAGATATAGCCTGGGCATAAATAACAGGCTATAACACAGGCAGATATAGCCTATCTTATGCCATAACACCCAGGTGTAAAAAGCTTACCAGACGGGGCCTCCAAATTTGCCATCTCCTGATGCACAGCTGATGCATCCTATCTGAACATCAGGCGTCAGCCTTTGTTGACTGCCTCTCTTGTGCAATGGTACCCTGCAAGTAGACCATACCAAGTTGACAATAAAATGGCAGCAAAGCAACGTGTACATGATTGTGAAAAGTGACTGTTGTATATCTTGCAAGTATGAACAGCAAATATTGCGCCTCAATGTGCTATCAGACATGTTTATCATGACACGCAGAACAAGTTTGCCTGGCGAGACAGGGCTTGTGCCACACGCACCTAGCAGTATGTGCTAGAAAATGTAATAAGAAGTTGTAGTATCAATGTGCCTGCAGATGAGAGCGCCACTAATAGAGCCAAACAATGCTTGACATGTTTGGCCCTACCATGCCCAAGTATGTTTGCAGGACACACAGCACTTGCGCATAGCTCTTTTTGAAAACATGTCTTCAGAATGCTTGCCTGCAATGTGATGTGGTTCCAAAGTTATGGTTGCCCTTCTGGATGGCCAGCATTGAACAGAGGATCTCGTAACCTGGCTTTCGCCATTTGGAAATGAGACCGCCATCCGCTATTTTCTCTCTGACAAGGTACTCAAACTGCATGCACGCAGCATGTGTGATCAGCATCAGTTCCCTGACGCTTTCGATTGCAGACCCCTGACATTGCAGTGTGCGCACAGGGTCCAATGAGAGCAATTGCAATCGCTCACCAGTGGTTTGCTCATGACCTTGCGCTGATACATGAGGTCAAATATGAAGCGATTCTTCTCCCAGTGTATCCTGTGTATCTTCCAAGCAAGCTCATTCTTTCGCCTCCCCTCATGCTCCTCATTCACAGCTTCCTTCATCTGGCCCTCGAAATCTTCTATGACCTCCTCTATAAGTTCCCATCCCTCAGGAGGCTTTTTGCCCTTGAGCTTCCGCCTGTAAGCCATACCTACAGAGCAGACTTGCGTCAAGTGATCAAGTGGGAAAGACAAGCGAGTTCACAGTTTTATGCCAAGTGCAAGGTGACTCGGTTGGAGAAAGGTATTTGTCTCGTCAACAAGCACTACATGTGCTCTCAGAGCCCTCGCGAAAGGAAGTTTTCGTCATAGTCACCGTGTGCAGCAAAAGCGCAGCTATACAGACAAAGCACACATGCAAAATGATGCACACTAAAATGAGTGACGCTGCTCGTGTACCTTGTGCCTCGTTGGCTTCAAGGGTCCGCCCAGCCGAAAGTCAACAAAGCGACGCTCTTTGTGCAAAAGTGTGTATTAGCAGACGCGGCAATCCGAAAGACTTAGCGGCGGCGTGCAGAGAGCAAGCTGCGCACTATAAAGGTCAGATCAGGGCGTTGTAAGAGACAAGCAATTGGCAAGTCTAGTGTCAAGCGCTCATGGCTCCATGATACACGACTTTGCACTGTCGCTGCTCGGGAAATGCGTTGCTCTTCTTGCTCGCTCTCGTTGACGAGTCGATATTTACCGTCTGGCGTGAAGCCTTGCATGACTAGCGTCGGCAGAAAGTACCAGAGCAAAAAGTCGTGCGACAACTCCCACACCGCAATGCGCTCGATTGCTGTGTCATCGAAGGCCAAATCCGTGTATCAATAGTAAGAAAATTGTGATCACTGCAGCAGTTGTCGCAAAGCCGTCGATCCTGGGCCCGACGCACTCAGTCTCATTAGCGTTGCGCATTGGATTTTGAAGACACTTTAGCCGTTTCATGGAATCAGGTGCGCACCTTGAAGGATTGGCAGACGAAACAACGCATCCGCCATGCTCACGGTGCACCTGACCATTTTGCAGGCTGGGGAGCCGGTGGAGGGCCGCCTGGTGGCATGTTCAACCATTCCATGGCGATGAATGGCGGCTTCGATGCCAACATGATGCTGCAATCGCACCTCATGCAGGTTAGATCTTGCAATTCTGCAGTGAGACAAAACCACTGCATACATGCATGCAGATGCTGCATGATCACGTACACTCTACCTTCTCTCGCTTAACATCAACAATCTGTTAACTACTGCAGGGAATGGGTGGGATGCCACCTATGGGCAACATGCAAGGTGGCGTACAGTACAAGCTGCTAAGCTTTCCAGCCCCATGTCTGCCCTTTCCCCAATCATTATGGTTTATGCATCATTGGCTGCTTGATGTCAGACTTCCAACTCTTCTTGTGGGTGTCTTGCTTTGATGCATCATTGGCTGCTGAGTTTTCCAGCATCCAACTCATACTATGGATGATTTACAGGGCCACCACCAGGCGGCAACATGGGCATGGGAATGATAACCCCAGAGATGATGGGCATGATGCCTCCACATGACCTTGCGATGGGGTTTGATATGCCACAAGGTCTGCAGGCTTCTGCTGACACTTGACCCCTGCATCAGAGCAGACTCCGTGTCTGTTCTTCTGCCCCATTGTGCTACTGCTTAGCCGTATGCTGTCATTGCGCAGGTATCTCTGCGTGATGGGTTTTGACATGCCGCAAGGTCTACAGACTTCTGCTGAGATACAGCAGCTGCATCTGAGCAGACTGACTTGTCTGTTCTTGTGCCCCGTTGTGCTACTGGTAAGGAATTTGCTGCCCTTGCACAGGTCTATCAGCATACTTCTCACCAGTAGCACAACGGAGCACACAAAGGGCGCATTGTAGGATGACACCTACAAGACATGAGGTTCAGCAGCCACGCCTGTGTGCTACACTTTGCATTATGTGTTTTCAAGGCAATGCCAAGCATTGCAAAAGTGGTGTCACATGTGACTTAGGTCAGGTTGCAGCTTTGGGGCAGGGTCAGCCTGCTTGCATGAGCCAAGACGGCGGGTTTTGTGTGCCACAATGAGCATTTTATAGTCCTGAGTATGCTGTGAAACATCCACAAAGTGGCACTTGATTGTGCCTCAGGTCAGGAAGCGGCCTTTGGACAAGGTCAGCCCAATCGGATGAACCAAGACAGGGGCTACTACATGCCTGGCAGGGGTCCGAGAGGGGGGACAGGCCCAGGAGTGAGGGACAGAGACTTGGGTCTTAGAGCACCCTTCCGTGGAGAGGCAAATGACTACTGTCAGCACTTTGTGGATACAGGACAAAGGCCTCAGAATTTCCTCAGAGATGTACACTTGGTGAGCCCCCTTGTCTTGATGGCATCTGGCATTTCTGCCAACGGCAAAGTGATCATCTTTATGCTGTCCAACCTGGTCAATTATCATGTCTTGCTCATGTTTGGCACATTTGGATGTAGAAGAGTGACCATGTCCAACCATGTTCATCTCTGCAATGACTCTATGCATGGTATGTCTGGCTCAGCAGACTGAGTGGATGAATGAGTGCATGTCATGTCGGCCTGCAATTGCTGTGTAGTAGTCACGGCAGCTCAATGGGTTTACAGCTAGCTTGCTCACAGACCTCTTATATGCAGCTGGTAATGTAGCCATGACAAGCATGCGCTGACTGCCTGTTTGATCCCGCAGACGGATAGGTATGCAGAGTACCCAAAATTGAAGGAACTTGTTGAGCGCAAAGATGGACTCATTGCCGCCAGGGCTACTCCACCAACTTTTCTCAAGGCATGTGAGCCTTACCACCCTTCTGTCCTGCTGAAAACTTAGGGTTTATTGAGAAAAAACTCAGATTGCATGCATGCTTGCGTATGTCAATAGCGTCTACGTGTGTGACTGCTGTATGCATCTGTTTTGAAGCAGGCTACATTTGCTTGTTGATACCTCCAAAAAGTGGGCACTGTATGACAACCTTGCGCTGCATGTTTTGTCTGGTCAAATATTTGTCTCAGCTTGTACAAAACGTGGTTGGCAACTTGCTTGCCCAAAAAATGTGTGCTTCCTATGCTGCTTTGACATCGGCGTGCTTTGCGATTGGAGGCCCATCTTCATAAGCTGCCTCTCTCAGGGGCACCTTCAGCATCAAATCCGTTTTTGTCCCCACGCACTTCCCACGCTGATTTGGCACTGACGTGTGCTCTGAAATTTCAGGCTGATTTACACGGATTGCCTCTGTCAGTAGACACCTTTGGCACCAAATTTGATGTGGTGCTGGTTGACCCACCTTGGGAAGAGTATGTGAGACGGGCGCCTGGGGTGGGTCAAGGAGAGTCTTGGTCCTGGCAGGAAATCAAGAACCTAGAAATTGACAAGATCACTGACAACCCATCCTTTGTCTTTTTGTGGTAAGGAAACTGTTTGCTCTGCAAGATCTGTGTGTGACACCTTTAGCGTCCTGGTGGCGATGCATGAACCACCCAGTTGCAGAAACATTTGGCAAAACAGCTATGCAACAGGCACCTTGTCACTATGGCATATTCGCGTACAATCATTTACAGTATGGCTCTTCAACTATAGGCAAGATTGTATCAAGGCTGCATGCACCTGCAGCCTGCACTGACATTCAGCCAGACAGATTCTAATCACTTGTACTGAGCATGGCTACAAGCAATAATGTGAGTAGCTGATGTGGGCAAACCCACAGTATCATTGATCAATTTAGATCTGCTGCTGCCGCTTTTACCAATGCTTGATGCTTGTGATACCTCAAAGCTTTCAAGGTTGCAGTCTTCAGGCTGAAGCTTCAGTGCCTTACCTGCAGGTGTGGCAGTGCGGAGGGCCTGGATGCTGGCAGGCATTGCTTGCAGCAATGGGGCTTCAGGCGGTGCGAAGACATCTGCTGGATCAAGACAAACAAGGAGCAGCGCAAAGCTGCATCTGTGCGTCAAGACACTCAAGCCGTTCTGCAACATACCAAGGTGCTCTTGGCTCACTCCAGCAATCTCTGCTGAATACAGTTGCAAATTGCCTCCCAGTCTGGCTGGCTTTGCTGCAGCGGACACTGCTGCAAAACAATCAATGCATCAGCCTGCATCTATTAAAACCCTGGGTCTGCTAAAAGCATCTGCCTTTACCTCCTGTTGTGTTTGTCATTGCATCTGCTCTTGCTCTCTGTGCTTGAAAATCTCTTAATACATGCCGATTAGCATTTCACTTGCAAATGGCCAATTTGTGCGCCTCATTAAAAGGAACTGCTGCATGCAGGAGCATTGCTTGATGGGCATCAAGGGCACAGTGGGGAGAACCACAGACAGTCATCTCATACACGCCAACATTGACACTGACATCACTTTCAGTGACGAGCCGCCCCCGGCCAGCACCAAGAAGCCTGATGAGCTTTATCAAACGGCCGTGCATGCTAAACAGGAGTGATGCGTGCAGGAGCATTGCTTGATGGGCATCAAGGGCACAGTGAGGAGAACCACAGACGGTCATCTCATACACGCCAACATTGACACTGACATCATCATCAGTGAGGAGCCGCCCACGGGCAGCACCAAAAAGCCTGAAGAGTTGTACCAAGTCATTGAAAGATTTGCTCAAGGTGAGGCTGGCTGTTTACGTCACATTAACATTGGGCGCCTTCGTGGGATTATAAAGACCTTGTCCTTTCTGGCACTGATCGTGCAAGAGCAGCTATCACGTGGCTTTGCTTACATATTTGGTACAGAAGCTTGTGGCAGTTTTTCCTTCTGCAATGACAAGATCAGATTTGTACACTTTGCTGGGCTGCCTTATATATGTCTGCTCAGTAGTTGGTGTCAGAACCCAAACTGTACAGCCCTTTCTGTTGACAACACACCACTCAAGCATGCAGTGTTTTTGACCTGCCTTCAGCTGCAATTTGCTGGCATTTGCAGTTCCAATCTGTAGCAATGAGCATGCCAATGCCAATTAAGTGTGTCAGCATACATCTTATCTCATTGGCGTCAGCAGTTGCTGCAGCTCAGCAATAGCAGCGTGATCAGTCATATGTCTTGTGTCATTTTGCTTGTGCCAAACCCCACTTGCTGTTGAGAATACATGTCTTCAGTGCTTGTGCTCCATGCTTCAGGAAGAAGAAGATTGGAGCTTTTTGGCGAGGACCACAACATACGGCCTGGCTGGGTTACTGTGGGCAACAAGTTGAGCTCATCTAATTTCAATCCTCAGGTCAGCTGCTTCTATTTGCTTATTCCAATCCACTGACCTCTTTTTTGGGTTAGCATGAAAGGGTTATCCTGTTCAGGTTTGCAGCAGTTCATCATTCTGCTGCACCACTGACCTTTTACTGCGTCCATCGAATGGCTGTTCTGAAGCTTCCATCATCAGGTCAGCTGCTGTTCCTGCTTATAATGTACCATTGACCTTTTGTTGTCATGAAAAGGTTGTTCTGAAGCCACAGCCTCAGGTCAGCTTCAACCCCTGCTTGCTTATACATGGTGAACTTGTGATGCTGAACATAAAAAAGCTATCCTCAAGCTTCCTCTGCTGGTGTAGTTACAGCCTCAGCGCCTGACGTGAAGTAAGCAGCAATGCTGATGGGGCTTGACGGCTTGTGTTAGGCTGCAAAAGTGAGCTCAAGCTTGAGCATGACTTGGCGGTGAGAAGCAGCTGTCCAGTCCCATTGACGTTGCTGTTCACCTCAAGCCAGGTTATGTGACAACTGCAGCTGTCGGCAAGTGTGCACATACTCAAGGGCAGGGTGCATGCCCCTAGTGCTCATAGAATTTGGGCACTGGCCTAGCTGGCAGACAACTTGTTGGTGATGGATCTGCAAAGCTTGCTGGCTTACTTTGCCAACAGCGCCAATTCCAGCGGACTCAAATTTGGCAATGTAATTGCCAATACATGCATGTTGGCATCGCATTTGCCAGCTTGAGTCAGCTTGGGATCTTGTTCTGTGGCAGATGAAGGCTGAGCCACAGTTGCACAAGTGTGTTGCTCACTGAGCCTCCACTGGTGCTTGGTCGTGCTCCTTGTCTGTAAGGCAGTCTGCCTCAGCTGTGTATCATGAGACGCTCGTTCGGGTCTTGCCGGTTTGGGTCAGCTTGCAATCTTGCTCTGTAGCATATAGCGGCTGAGCCACAGCTGCACAAGTATGTAATGCTCACGAGCCTTTCACTGGTGCTTTGTGGCGCTGCTTGTCTGTGAGGCAGTCTGTGCCTCAGCTGTGTGTCGTGAGATGCTCATTTGGGTCTTGCCCGTTTGGGAGCAGCTTTGATGTTGTCCTGCAGGACATGTAGGCTGAGTCACAATTGTGTACTTCACCTATCCAATTCTCTTCAGAGTCTCGTCGCGGCAGCTGTCTTCAGCTGGCAGCTTCTGAGCTGTTTATGCTTCAGCTGTGCCTCACAAAATGCACATCTGTCTGTTGTGATGACCAGGTGGAGCAGAAACAGCACATGCAGCCAATTGTACAGATGTTGCTTGAACTAGTTGAAGGGAGAAGGATTGATCTGACCACAATTGTGTACTTTATGTTCAGTCTCCTTCAGTGCCTTGTCATGGTGGCTGTCTTCAGCTGGCAGCTTCTGTGCTGTTATGCCTCAGCTGTACGCTGCAAGATGCACAAATCCCTCTTCTAATGTCCAAGTGGACCGGAAAGTACGCAGACAACTCAGGCAACTGCATGACAAATAAATTTTGCCTCAAGCCACTCTGCTTGACATGCCATTGCTGAGATGCAGATGCCAAAAAGCAATGAACAGTAAAGTTTTTGCAGCAGCATCTACAGTATGATCAGCCTCTCAATGTTGCCAGCAGTAGCGAGTTCTAGCAGACTCAAACTCGGTCAGGTGGATGTCATTGCATACATCTTGATATTGTCTTTGCCAGCTTGAGTCAGGTTTGAATCTTCCTTGCGGCATATCAAGGCTGAGCTGTAAGTGTATCGTCCAGCAATCAAGGCAGCTGGTCAGCGCTTAAATGTCCAGCTCGCCTCTGTCAGAGAAAAGACTGTTACAAATCATTGCTGTTGTGACAATCAGCCTCGCAACGCTGCTGGCAGACTCAAATCGAGCCAGAGCCGTGTCAAGACATGCATTTTGGCATGGCGCCTTGCCTTAGCTGTCCAGCTCACATCTGTCAGAAGAGACACTGTTGCAAACCTTGCCTGAAGTGACGGTCAGTCTCAAAAAGGCTGCCAGCAGTGTTGAAGTCAAGCAGACTCAGACCTAGCTAGAGCCGTGTCAAGACATGCCTTTTGGCACGGCGCCTTGCTAGCTTCAGTCAGCTTTGAATCTTCCCTGCGGCAGCTGAAGGCTGAGCCATGACTGAATTGTCTAGCAGTCAAAAGCAGCCAACAAGCGCTTGCCGTAGCTCCCATGCTTGCATCTGCCAGAGGATAGACTTTCACAAATCATGGCTGTTGTGAGGGTTAGCCTCGCAACGTTGTCAGCAGCGTTAAGTTCAAGCAGAACTCAGACCTAGCAAGAGCTGTGTCAAGACATGCATTTTGGCACGGCGCTTGCCAGCTTGAGTCAGCTTTGAATCTTCCCTGCGGCATCTGAAGGCTGAGCTATAAGTGCATTGTCCAGCAATCAAGGCAGCTGGTCAGCGCTTGCCCTAAATGTCCAGCTCACCTGTGCCAGAGAAGAGACTGTTACAAATCATGGCTGTTGTGACGGTCAGCCTCGCAACGTTGCCAGCAGCATCAAGTTCAAATAGCCTCGAATCTTGCCAGAGCCGTGTCAAGACATGCATTTTGACACGGCGCCTTGCCAGCTTGAGTCAGTCTTGGATATTACCTGTGGCGTATGCAGGCTGAGCCATGACTGGACTGTCTAGCAATCAAAGGCAGCTGTTCAGCGTTTGTCTCAAGTGACCAACAAGCATGTTGCTGTTGAAAGGCTCAACCAAGAAACATGTCAGCCATTCATGACATGGTAATCTGGGTGATGAGCCAGACAAGGCTGTTCATCTACCAGAGTTTGCATGGCACAAGAGAAATCATGATATTAATGCTTGATCATACGTTCCAGCATATGTGCCAGGTGTGTGGGGGCCAAGTCCTGTCTCGCCAGGCTGGCTTGTTCTGAGCATCACCATCAGGGCTTTTGCTGTTCCAACTGTTGCAGTTCAGGAAACCCAATCCTCCATATCTTGCCGGGCCGACCCTGGGGGCTTGGGCCCTTGACCTGACCAAACAGCATAACTTGAGGCAATTTACTGCTTTACATCCTGCCTGACATAATGATGTTACATGAGTGTACTTCTCACTCAGTTGCCATAGGTGCTAAGTCATGCTGCATGTCTTTGGCCAACAGCCTTTGTGTTGCCTCAGCTGTGCTATTCAAGATGCGCATCTGCGTCTTGGAATGCTCAGTCCAGGCGCAAACAGCGCAGAGAATGCAGCCGATTGTACCGAAGTTGCTCTTGCTGTGTCTGGAGACAGCCCAGCAAGGGTCTGATTGCAATGCATCAAGCAAGTCAAAAGCAGTTGAAATTTTTAGCAATGCATGTTAGATATTTCCAAGTGTCAAAATGCTCAGGTTGGTTGAACAGAATGGCTGGAGCCATGACCTGCTGATGTTTTGTCTGGATCTAGATACATCACGTACAGATGATACTCCATGCTGCAATTGCTGCAGATGATAGTGACAGCCAGTGTCAACAGCCAAATTCAAGGCCTGAGCATGTTTGCTCAAGGACAGCATTGATTGCCGTGCTTTCTAAAATTTCAAGCTGCTTCCAATTCTTGCGTTGCCGTATATAAAAGCCCTCAGTGGCTCACGGACGTATACAAAAACCCTCGTTGCCTCTATCAAGGCAACAGCAGCGCAAACCTTGCATATCAGGAACGGTGAGATGCTTTGCACTAAGTTGCAAGGTTTGTGCATGCTTCTGGACGAGGAAAGCCTTGCTGGAATAGCAATCAAACTGCAACGCTGTATATTTAGATTTCCAGATTGATGATACCGTCAGAAAGAGCTGATGATGGATATGAAAAGGTGCTTTGTGCTCAGTACACTTTGTGTTTCAGGAGGGTCGTATGTCACAGATTTCAGAACCTTGCTAAACGTGATGGTTTCATGCCATTATGTGTTGATGACTGCACGATGCCCATGCCTGATGTCGTGAGGCAGAAGAACAGGGCATGGCCTGTTCAGCAGCCGTCAAATGGGCTCTCAAGTCCTTGGACACCTGCTTGCTGTCACTGTGCCGCTCAGTGCACTCAATCAAAGCAAGCAAGCTGCACTGGCAGTCACAGAGAAAGCAAAGGCAGATATCTGAGGGCGTGTTGAGAGCCCAGCAGTTGCTGATTGTTTCCAGCACATCGCCTCGTGATATCACATATGATGCACTTGGTGACCAGCCACAGATGGCAATTAGCCCAACTGTGCAACAGCATTGTCAGCAGAGGCAGCACTATCTGTAGGGCTGCATGCAATTTGATGCTGGCCGTTCCAATCATGCCAGGTTCCTCTCAAACCAGAGCCTCTGCAAGAGCATATCATCCCACATCAATTTTGCACACAGTAATTTACTTCCATGCATACTTGAGGCAGAAGGACTGGCAAGCCTTGAGTTCACTTGCCGAGGCGGTGTAAGACTTCTGCTTCAGTGCACATGGAGACACGCGCATCATGAACAAATCTGCCAGGTCAGGCATCAGCAAAGGTGCCTTCTTTGTGGGCTAAAATTGTCAAATGCAACAGCATCAGCAACCCCAAATGCAGCTTCATGAAAGTGTGTCCTGCCATGATCAGACACGCTGGGTCTCGAACAGAAAGCGCCAATGCAGGAGCATACATCTCAAGCCTCAGTTCAGAATCAACAGATTCTGCCTAATGTATACATAGCATTTGCAGCAGTTGAAGCACACCAGCGGAAACACCACAAGCATTTGGTCTCATGCATGAGTGCTGCACGTGTCCAAACATCTGCTGGCATTGGCAGCCATACATTTGTGATCAGTCTCAACGTGAACGGCCCCTGTCATATCATCCACACTTTGCTTCAGTCAACAGTCTTGAGCAGGGTGTGCTGGAAAGCACCTTACGACCCCATGCAATGCTCTCAGGGAGGGCTGATGTGGCCAGCGTATGCCGTTTGCCATCCACTGTGATCAGCATAGTGTTTCAGAAGTATGCTGCAAGTTTTCCCAACTGTGAAACTCCGTTGGGCTTACTCTATCAATCAATCATATTTACACCAGAATATCTAGACTTCTGACTGTATGCTTAGGCAACAAGATTTTGAAGTAGCAAACATCGCGTGCAGGTTGAATTGT
This sequence comes from Trebouxia sp. TZW2008, assembly GCA_002118135.1. Lineage (NCBI taxonomy): Eukaryota > Viridiplantae > Chlorophyta > Trebouxiophyceae > Trebouxiales > Trebouxiaceae > Trebouxia > Trebouxia sp. TZW2008. Next base: position 224,372 of record BDIU01000127.1, read on the forward strand.
AGCCGACACCATTTGGAAGGCCTTACCTCAACATCACCCACTTTTTTATTGCTCTTACGCAAACTTGCCACAGTTGTTTTGCAGCTGTAGCATCTATGCTTTATCAGAGCTCTGGATGCTCTGTCAAAGAACGGATTGCTAGTGTTCCAAATTCACTGTAATTAACTGTGCAAGGATGCTGCATTTCCTGGCTGCAAGGTGAATTACAACACTAAGAGGTGCCCACACTTGACTTCCTGCAGCTTTACTTGAATATGGCAGGCGCTTGTTGACACTTACTGCAAACCACTTCTGTCACAAGGAAGGGTTATGGCTGAGCAGGCCAGGAACAACATTCAGTGTGCTGCAGTTGCTGATGCTAACGTCAGGTACTTTGCAAGTAACGTAATTTGCAAAAGGCATAGCTGCTTAGGGTCTGGATCCGGCAAGGTTGTTGATAATGCATATGGTTTTATGTATAGTGTAAGAGTTGCATGTAGCCTTGACAAGTGAAACAGAGGCCTCATGGTACACTTGCATCAAGTATGGATAAGGTCAGCATATTCATCAATTTTACCAGAATGCAGAATCCAGCAGATTATGCCTGATGCCTGATCATACACAGCACGTGCAACGGAACAGGTGTAACACATGACATCAGAGATTAGAAGCTTTTCTGATCAAAGCCATGTTTATCTCACTTGTTTGAATGTCGGCTGGCATTGCCAGTCATCACTATCAGCCACCACGCAGGGTTGCTGTCATATCATTTGTTTCAGGCAGGACTCCTGAGTGGGGCATAGACCTTTTTCACAACCTGCATTGCCTGTAACGACATGTCCATGCTTGCTGTGACCAATGTTTAACAGCACCTCGAGGTTATCTTTCAAAGTCTCAAACTTGCTGCTGTGTTCAGCACACTGCTGTTGCCTTGCACTGTGACCAGTGTGGTGCCGCATGAGTATGCCAGAAATGCTGCTGAGAATTGTGGCACCTTGTGTTGCACCACACTGGTCATCTGCTTCCTCTGCATTGCAGGGATGTTGGCAATTGCAGCTGAGTGCTTACAGACATTTTGCCCAAACAAGCAAATGTCTTTTTATTGAACACAGCGTCATGCAGGTTGCACCCCTATAATCACTTGATGTGAAAGGACTGCGTTACTGCAACCTGACCTTTGTCAAACCCCCTACAGTTGGGATCTGAGGCGTGGGGTGTGCGAGCTGCGCCAAACATACGTTGGATTTGCTGGATCTAGCATGTGCAGTCTATGTTTCCCAGCAGTCCCGTCAGCATCTGTGTTGGGTGGCTCAAAGATCAACCTGCGCATGCTATGCATGTTCAACGCGCATGTGCAAAGGCCCACAGAGCTGCCCCGACAGATCAGACATAGGCTGAATACACCACCACCAGTGTGTGTCCTTGTTTGGTGCGCTCACAATTGTTGTTTTGGACAAGCCAGGAATGCTTTGCCCTGATTCTTGACCCAATCAGCAGAAGTCAGGGCGACATCACTTATTGAGCATGGCTTCAGTCTTCTTCTGCAGGGAGGAACGTTGACACACATACGGACTATGGAGCAGGGTGTGGGTCTGTCACTGTTGCTCTCTGCGGAAGCAGATTGAGGCAATCCTCAATACATGGTGTGGGTAGCTGAGGCAGCTGTGTCTTGATTGTCTTAGCTCATCAGCTGATCAGAGGCTGCCTCTGGGGCATTCATGTTGGGCTCACCAGTGTGTATAGGTGCTTCTTTAGCTGAACTGAATGCTGGTCCCGCTATACAACAGTTCTGGACTGACATTATTGTAAGGATCTGCCAGAAGCTGAAGATTCACGTGCACATACACACAAGCCGCTGAGAATTGCCAGCATCACCCTCCTGAACATGCGTCAAACTGGTGCACAAAAGTCACAACACTCAGTCAAGTCCAGCATCACCTGCATGTGTGTGCATTGCTGAGGCCCCTGGTGTGGCCCAGGACAGTGAATAAATTGATTGATTTGTTGTTGATTTTGCAGGCGTATGGCAACAACTTCAGGCTTCCAGATGGAACCGTGTACGTGAACAGCACCATCAGAGCAGCTCCTGGAGCCCCTCACTTGACTGGTAGCACAGAGGAGATTGAGACCTTGAGGCCCCGCTCACCACCCCCTGTGCGCCATTGATCTGATTCAAGCAGCCAATTGAGACTAAGCAGTATCCTCAAGGCAGCTGAGCTCATCAAATGCCGGCAGCAAATTGAGTCAAGGCAGCTGATTGTACCAAGGCAGCTCATCACTCCCCGTGCAACATTGATTGAGTCAAGGCAGCTGATTGAACAGACGCAGCGGCCCCTGTGCAGCACCGAATTGAGAGCAGATGGTTGCGTCAAGGCAGCTGATTGGGTCACAACAGGTGTTTGATTCGGTTCAGTTCAGTCAACTGGGCTGAGGCAGCTGATATCCATCAGAGGTTGCCTCAGAGTTGCAATGCAAGACTGGCTGATTCAGCGCAGAGACTGCTGCTTAGGCTGATCTTCTGCATCAGGCATTGCACTTGACTGGCAGGCTTTCAGGATGGCTTTGGGTGCGAAGGCTATCACTGTGTGGATTTGTGACGTGGTAGTGCTTTTCTGAAAGGCCTCGTAGGCAAATATGGACACAGCCAAGCACCATTGCTGTTCAGCAGCCTGCTGCAAGCATACCACATGCACATCACATGGGCATTCAGCAAGGGCATTGTCCATGGACTATGTCCTGTGCCCATTCACATTCTCAAATTCTTGAGAGACATCAGCAACAAGCGTACAAGCACCTGCCTATAGCTTCCTGCCACAGCTGTACAGCAATATCCAACATTTTTGGGTACCCCGAAGACAGAAAATGAACCCTACTGACATCATAGACATATGTGAAACAGATGTGCTCAGCTGTTATGACATCTTTGTAACAGTGTTTGATGATGTATGATGCTGCTATGAGCATGGCCTTTCCCAGATGTATCTTTCCTGGGTTGACCTGTTGTTTTGGCGCTATTGTATATGAAAGCTTTATGTGTCAGGCAGGAGGCTTGCTTTGCGCTGAAGGTCTTGCAGTCTTTGTGTTTTGGCAGCACGTTGCAGCACAGCTCATGCCACAAGCCCCATGCCGATGTTCATTTATTGTTTACACAGTGCAGCTGCTGTAAATGTGTCTATGCCACAAGTTTTGGATCCAGCAACGGTAGCATTGGTGGCCCAGGGGCATGAAGGGCTTGAGGATTGCAGTGCTTGAAAGCGCAGTTGCAAAGCGTTCAAGGACCCTCAAAGCCTTCTGACAACATTTAAGCTTGTCAAAATTCCTGCAGCTGGTCTTACAACAGCAGAGGTCCCAGGCATCCATGCACAGTCTGCACAACTAATGATGCCATGACTGATGTACAAAGGTGAGCTGGCTTGGATTTGGCGTTTGTGCTGTTCACACAAGCTGAGAAGTACTTGATCGCAAGTCGCAAAGGATGTGCATTGGCACGCTCATGAAAACTGATTTCATCTGACTGTACTGTCAACAAACATTTATGCATCACTGTCCATTTGTGGCAAAATTGCGCAGCAAGCTCCCAATATATTCCATATCTGGACTTGTGATGTCTGTATCTCCATGCAGCCTTGCCTAGTCATTTACTTTGCTTCTGCTGCATCAGTGTTGCTGACAAGAACCCCTGAGCAGTCTGCTTGCTGTTGATTGCAATGCCAAGTTCTTGGCATATACTCTATCACTCCACGTTTTTTGCCACTTGTTTCCTGTCGCATGCTTTGTCCAACATGCTCATGACGCTGTGTCAGGGAGAAGTCAAGTGACCTGGTCTCAAGACGCAATGCAGAACCTCAGCATGACTGGAACGATATGTTGTGCCCAACCAGTAATGGACCATCAAGGTATGCCTACTCAACATTTCAACTGCGCGCCTTGCAATCATTATGGCAAAATCCTTTTACATCCATAAGCTTTTCAAAGATTTTCCAGTTTTGAGAGTCTGGGTTCAGGCTCCCCAAGAATTTTGGGCTGAGAATGGCAGCAGTCATTCTAACCCAAACCTCTTTGGTGAACTTGAGCTATCCTCTCCCAGGTCAGAATCTTTGACAGAGCTGTTGGTAACTTTAGTTGCACGGCATCAGGCACTCTCAGGTTGACTGCCACAGACGTATACACAAGAATTGTACAAACAACTGTGCATCAAAGACATGAGTCAGGTCTGATTTTCTCCAGATTTGGACAGGGAAAAGGCTTAGCCATGGCATCAATGCATCGTACCAGTGCAATGCAAGATGCCATGGAAATGCTGTTTCCCCAAGTTTGCCATATGCAGATTCACTGGAGCACTTGCAGCTATATGCTGTGACATGTCATATAAAGATTGTAGAGACATGCATAGCAGTCATTCACAACATTCACAACTGCCCTTCTCAACAAGAAATGGCTATCCTGGTTAGCTTTGAGCTTAGCAATGGCCACGGCAGCAGTTCTTCTCACATTCATCAGCTTTCTTAAGGAAACTGGGATTCAGGCTCTCCAAGAAGTTCAGGGTTGGAATGGCAGCAGCCATTCTGTCCCTGCATGTCTTGCGGGAATCTGAGCTCTGAGGTCAGTAGCAAGGATCCTTGAGAAAGCTCGCGGTGAGTTGAGCTGCATGACATCAGGTGCCTGTAAGTTGGCTGCCAAAGACGTGCACACGACAATCCTTCAAACAGCTGTGCACCAAAGGTGTGAATTATGTCTGTGACTTCAAGATCTGGAGAGGAGAAAAACTTGGCTATGGTATTGCTGGGTTGTTACAGGTTGAGCGCAACACGCCATGCGTTTTCCCGCCCATGCTGTATGCAGGTTCATCCAGTCACTTGCAGCAGCAACATGCCTTCTGAGGGGAATGCTGGGTCAGCACTGAGATCTTGGTTCACGCTATTCAAGAAGTTCAGGATTGAAGTGGCAGCAGCCATTCTCACTCTCAGCTTAACAAGGGGTTCTGAGCACTGAGGTCTGAGATCAGGCTCCCCAAGAAGTTCAGGGTTAGAATGGCAGCAGTCATTCTCACCCTGTGCTTTTTTTGAGGACCTGAGATCTGCTCTCTCAAGTCTGGTTCTCTAACAAAGCACATGGTGAGTTCAATCGCACGGCATCAAGCACTCCAAGCTTGACTGCTGATCACATGCACACCAAGTTTACTCAGACAGCTATGCATCTGGCATGAGAAAGCCACAGTAGGCAGGGCAAGCTGCTCTTGGAGGAGCCTAGCTCAAAGCCAACAGAACAGCTTAGCTCCTTCAGACGCTCCAGGGCATCAGCTCATGCTTGCTTTTGCATCTTGTTGGCGACAGTCAGCAGCAGCAATTACACGTGCTTGATGACACTGTGTTGGCGGTTGTGTCATACTTCAGTCAACTGCTGCTGAGATTGGAGGTCAACAGACACCTCAAGTGATCTTCTGACATTGCTGACGAGGGCAACCATGAAAGGCCATTCAGGCAGGCGTGGCACTGTAGCATTGCTGTTTGACATAATCTGTTGACCAAGGGATTCAATCACTCAAAATGATGGTCCAAGACAAGGCTCAGCGCGTCATTCCATTTCATGAGCAGTTGTGTCCATCCTGTGATGTTTTGAGCCTTGAAACAAAAATCCAAGCAATCACTGTAGCTGGGCACCCCCTAAAACCAGGCGCCTGGGCTTGCCTTTGGCTGAGAAATGCTTCCCTGAACAGCATTGTCACTGAGTCCTTGACAGAATGGTGAAGCCTGCATCTGATCAAGAGGACGTGGCAGGCACATTGAGGGGCAGCCAGGGTTAAGACAGTGGATTGAGACACTTGCTTCCATCCCATTGGCTTTGCCCCACCTGCTACCCTTTGAGACTGCTGGCCTCTTGACTGCTGACGGCACTGCCACATTGGCAGGGGCCCCAGGCAAGCTCTTCTTGCAGCTAGGCGCCTCTCAACAGCATGGTGCCTGGGCTTGCGTACGACCAGTCTGGCCAAGAAATGATTGCCTCAATAGGGTCTGCATGAACTCCTTGACAAATGGGGAAGCCTGCATCTGCTCAACAGGATATGGCAGGCACATTGTTCAAGGGGCAGCCAGGGTCATGACATTGGGTTGAAGCATTTGCTTTCATTCCAGAGGGTCTTGCCCTGGCTATCACCCTTTGATTCTGCTAGCTGTCTACTGGCGATCACGCCATGGCAATGCTGTACCTGTGAAAACAAATGTCGCAAGAGTTGTTTGCATACATCTACTGGCGACAGCGCTACCTTTGTGTAAGATTAATGCAGACAGCCTTGTTGTTGGAGAAGGGGGTCTAGCAAGTGGCTTACAACACATACAGTTTATGCTTGTGATGTCGCGCAAGCCCAGCAAAGCCATGCTTCAGTCTGTTGTGCTTTCTTCTCAGTTCTGTGCCACTCTTTTGCTGCAGTTGCACACATGGACAGCAGTGGTGCGCATCATTATGTTTTGTTGCTGATGTTTGCATTTCTGTTGCAGTTGTTCAGCCACTTCTACTTGATGGGTTGACCACTGACTGCTGCCCGGCATAGCATTGTCTACATATCAGCTGTGGCCAAGATGATTTTGCGTAACCTGGCATCATGGAAGTAAGCATGGGTGTTGTGAACTTGTGAATGTGAAACCCCTTGTTGGTGCCACGCTTGGGTGGTGCCATGTTTACATTGCAGAGCCCGCAGTTTTGACTGTGCTTAAAATGTGTCAAGTGCACTCCACACTGCTCCCAGGCTCAGCAATGTATGCGCTGCACTGACATCATGTCATGAAGTTGTTGCCTTGATTCATGCCGGGATGGCTGCTGCAAAGCTCAGCAACTGCAGCTTGCAATCTGTGGATGCTTGCATCCACCTTGCCCTGCTAGCTTCTTGGTCCTAGCCTTGAAGCGACAGGCCTTCACCTGTCCCACCGGTCTCCATTGTGCTGACAGTCTTGGAAGCTCACAAAAGATGTGATCAGGCACGCTCTCACAATCAGAAGATGGCTTCAAAAGAGCAAGGTCATCACTGCCTGCAAGGGAGGGAATACATGGCTCTCTTGCTTCATTGATGTTGCCTGTGCAACAGCACTGGCATGCTCTTTCTGTGATACATCTCAATGCCAGTGATGGTCCTCATCTTCAATGCTGTCTTGCTGCTGGTGCCATTCTGCTGCAACAGTAGAGTGCTGCGGTAACAATTGCAATGTGCAGTCAACTTGGTATCTGAAGCCTGAACACCAGCAATGTGGCTGGATGTCAGCTTTGAGATATTGTTGGCTGCGCACAGCGTAAGTGCAGCACTATTTTGTTTGGCAGACTGCACACAGCAACAATTGGCTCTGAAGACAAATTTTATGTGTGTGCTCAACACTGCTGCAGCCTTGCAAGAGATCTTGATGACAATGTTTGTGTTGCACGGCTAGATGATTAGGAGACAAATTTGGATGCAGCATAATAGGTGCAAGATCTTCATAGCAGAGCTGGGCAACGCTACAGATGTAGCTCCTTGGGTAGCATACTGACATAGTTTCATGCAGTTGGTGCTGCCAAAAGGTTTTATGGACATTTCTAGCCATGAGCATGCGTCTAGCCATGAGCTGTGTGGTTGAGCTTGACCCTCAGTCCAACACTCTGGCTTCTTGAAACGGCAAGCTTGCCGCTTCTGTCGTCTCTTTCTGCATGAGTAAGCTGCCAAATGCTACTGCTGTCAAGAAGGGCTCAAGAGAGGTACAAGAGCAGGCAAACGGCTGCTGACCAAACTCCAGCAGAGGCAGGCAAGTTCCAAAATGCTTGTTGACTAGGGCTTGGCAGCCTTTGGCAGGGCTGTTTGTCCAAGCTGTGGAACGCAGCTCGGGAGAACAACCCAGCAGAAAGCTGCTTAGCTCTTGTCAATGAAGCTTGCTGACCACACAGACGCTTGAGAGTCAGAAGCAGTCACTTCTGCCTGTTGCTAATGCACTCCATGTGTGCTTTTTACACATCATGGAGCCAAAAGCTGACAACAACTGAAGACGACTGGGTCTTGTTGACTTTGAGCTTCAGTACTGTAGCCTTTTTAGGCTGCCTCTAGATCCACAGTATGATATATATCTGCTTGACAGCATGGTGATGCGTGTCTTAAGGCACCAGTTGCTTAATTGACGCTGTGCTAAGGCTTGCCTCTGAGCAACAGGGCAGTCGGCATGCAGAGGGGCAGCATCTTGAAGGCAAGAGGGCTGAAGCACTGGACTCAGCCTTCTTGCGCTTTGACAGATGTTGCCACTTTCTGCTTCCGCTTACCTGTCCATTGAGGACAGCGTCACCATGTCTCAAATGCATTGACGTTTGTTGCTGCAGCATGACAGGCAGCCTTGTTGGCATCAATTTGAGTCAAACCGACAGCCGCAGCATCTTGTGCAGTTGTTTGCTGTGTGCACGAGCCACTGTGTGCACCTGGCAAAGCTCCAGCTCCATCGTTACCTTGTGCAATGGACCTCTGGACAGTGCAGCGCTGTTATGGGCACAAGAAGCAAGCACTCAGTGGTGTCGGCAAGCATTGCTCATTAAAGACAACATCCCATGTTTGCACCCAGGCAGAAGACTGCAGCCTGTTGATTAGTCTTGACTCAATTTATTGATTGCCCTCGGTTGTTCCACTCCAGACAGACGTGGATCAGCAAAGTTCAATGCATGATTTCATGCTAATTTGAGCCAATAAGAGTTAATGCGCAGAAAGTGCAGGTCTTGAGTGATCACGAGCATGTGGAAGCTCACTGCAAGATGTTTTATCTGCATGGGGGGCCATACTCCTGTCATCAAGCGTGATTGCCCAGAGTTTGGTTCCGCCTTCAGATGAGCATTGCTGCTTCTGACACTTTGTGCTACAGCATAAGGGTCACAAATGGCTTTCCACAGGGCCGTGTCAGACAGCTGATAAAAAGCAATTGTAGCCCTCATTGATATGCATGGCATATATATACAGCTGCTTTGATCTGTCACCCAATCGTACATGTTGATGACAAAGTCAAGGCAACTAGTGGCACAACACACTTGGTGTTGACCATTGCACTCAAACGCCTCTGCCATTGCAGCTGACTGAAAATACTATGCAGAGCTTTCATGGCACAGTGTCGTGACTGCATGTGCCAAATGCGCGCATCTTGTGCCATCTAAGATGTCACCTTTGGCTACTGGCTCTTGGCTAGCCCAGCTTAGTGACTGATCCAAATTCGGATTGCATTAGTTCACTCAAGTGTCAGGTGCTGCCAAGGTGTGCATGTCTAGAGATTGATTGCACTGCTGAACAGCTTACACCTTGTGATGTTGCAGAACAGGACTGAAGCTGCTGGGCAAAGGTCCGGCCCGGTTTCCTGAGTCCATGCTTTGGCTACCTCAGTCTGCACCCAAGCGCTGTTGCCTTATAAGCCACAATGCAGGTGAGCAGTCACACAACCACCAACAAGGTTGCCCCTTTCAAAATGTCTCCTGGTCAAACAAGTGCAATGTTGACAACATTTGCAACATCTGGTTGAAGCCATCACTTCATTGTACGAAGCAGCAAGAGAAGCCAAGCCTCTGTTGCAGGTTCAATACAACATGCTGCCCAGGTAGTTTTCCTCCCTACTCGGCCTGTGCAATGGTACTGAAACGGCAATAGACGGGATTGCAGATAGACATGACGAAAATAGCAGCGGCTGGCAAGATCAAGGCTGAGGCATAGCAGGACATGTACAAGCTGCAGATCAAGGCAATGGTAGAATGGTAAGTTGCAGCATCATCAATTGCAACAATGCAAGCCAGCATGCTGCCGTAGCCTAAACCTGCCATGCGCAAAAGCCCTGCCTTGCTTGAGAGCTGCTGGCTACTTGTCCATTGTAGCGATATTTGAGTATGCAAGGGGCAACTCAGGCAACGCCATTTCATGCCCTTGGCTGCAACGCTTATCTATGCTTGCAAACGTTCCTCTGGCAGGCAAAAGGCGTGTAGCTTGAGGTAGGCGCAAGCACAGGCCAGGAACTTCACATGCTGATGCTCCTCATCACCACCTCAAACTGCCAGCTGTTTGGCAGTGCGAGGCTGTGCTGTAGATCCTCAGCTTGAGCTTTCACCTGCTAAAAAATTCCCATCGGCCTTTGCTCATTGCCTGCTGTCTGATGACAAAAGCATTTGCAGCTGTTTCTGCTGCTTGATAGCCTGGCTCATTGCTGTCCTTTTCAATGGCTTGTGCTTGAAGTAGTTCTCCTCAGAAGTCCCCATTACCAAATGCGATGGGCAAGGGCATTGACTGCCATCCTGTATGGAGGTTGCACATGGTTGCACATACTGCTTGCATGCCCAAGGGCCCTTTTGTTGTTGACGGTGGCTATTGCAGCATGCAAAAGCCATTGCCAGGTGCTTTGCTTAATGACCAGCGTGGTAAAATTTTCCAAAATCAGGGTTGATCAGCAAATTGACTGCGCATGTGGTTGTCAAAGAGCAAGACCACTTCTGATGGCTTCTGCAGTCTTGGGAGGATGAGCTTGTTGGCTTGCATATCCAGCTGCTGATACACATGTGATCAAATGGTAAGCAGTATTGGCACATGCAGCACGACTTGTGCCCAATCTTTAGCTACATTGTCACAATATCAGAGCTAAGCAATGCCATAGATGTAGCTGTTTAAGTGGCTTACTGAGCTTGACACAAGCAGTGCAGCTAGCCCTAACTTCAGGCAAGGTCGTCATGTCGCAAATTCTCACAGGCAGAATAGCCCATGAATGGCTTGCACGCTGACGGCTTGACATCAGTTTAGGGCAAGCTACAAGCGCCGTGGCATTGCCGCACAAAACATATGAATTCTGGGTTCAGAGTAGGCAAAGTTTTGCTGGCAGGACCTACAAGAGGAAAACTTGCGGCGTGCTCACTCCCATGTATACGTGTTGGACAAGGACACTTCGTGATGAGGAAATGCTGCAATGGGCAGAAAGACAGCAAGTGTGAAGAGCAGCTGCAAGATCAAGAGATCAGGGGATGTGCTGCTCTCTCGATCTCTGTGCAATTCTGTAGCTGCCTTTTTGCTGGTTGAGTCATCTGTCACTTGCAGCAAACCTCCCTCACTGATGGCATGCCAGCAAACCATCACACATTTTGGGCCACACCATGCTTGCAGCCTACTTCGTGCTGATGTCAGCTGATGCAAACACAGTAAGCTGAACGGCACAAGCACGGTGTTTTCAATGGTAGGCTGTGACAATAGCGATTCATTTGAGTGCCAAGAACGGCACATCCATGAAAAGAGAACGCATGCATCACCGTCAAATGACCTGAAAGATTGGTTGCTTGGTCATACTGCGTCTGGCAGATCTGCTATGGAGGAAATTATGCCGACCTAGCAAAAGCAACTCATGACTCACGCTGCCACGGCCAGGTGGCTGTTCAGCAAATATAGCATGCACTGGCTGAAGCCTCTTGACTGACATTGCCTGCTGCTGCTGTTGCTGTGGCTACTGATGGCCTTTTGTCAGATGGCAACGCCTGCAGCCAATGGGCTGCTGCATAGGCTTGTAGTCGACGTTAAATTGTGCGGTCACTGTAGAGCTTAGCCTTGTCAACAAGTCTGTGCATCAGCTTTGGCTTATGCTTGCTGTTGTGAAACTCTGGTCTGATTTGGCAAGCTTCAAAACCTTGCTTCTGCAACATAATTGATAAGCGGGTGATAATTTGGAAGTTTGCTAAGCCATATGAGAAAGTTGAACCTGCCTGACACATGCAAGCAGAGCAGCCAAGAGGCTTCAAATTGGCAGCTGCCAGCACATGCAACCTTTCCTTTCTCAGCTCACCTGAGATGTGACGCAGGCAAACCAGTGCAGCAGATCAGATGTTGCACAAACTCATGCAGGAAAAAGCAGTAGTGATTGACCGGGATGACGTCGTTTCAGGCACTTGTCAGACTGCAGGAGTTCCTTGGTTGTGGTAAATCTGTCAAAGGCCAGCAGTGTCAGGCAAGCAGTTCACCTTGAGAGCTCAGGGTGTGGCTGAGCTGCGTGATTGAGTTTGAAGTCTGCTGAGTCTACAAGTCTAGGTTCTCAAGAATGCAACCCTGCCTAATTTTGCCGCGGTTTGATATTGCATGAGTAAGCTTTCAAGCATCAGACGCTACTGCTGTTGGGAAGGGCTCAAGAGAGCTAAAGGAAGAGGCAAAGGGCTGATGCGCAATCTCCAGCAGAGGCAGACAAGCTTTAGCTGCTTGTTGGTTAGGGCTCGGCAGTCTTTTGCTGGTTGCTTGTCCCACGCTTCTGTTTGTGTCCTTGCTAAGCTTGAGTATACACTTTGGAGTCCCAAAACCAACGTGAGAACAGCTGCTAGACTGTTGCTACGCAAATGGGCATTGGAGCAAGTCAGGATCTGTTATGAGAGCAGCAATGTGTCAAGGATGCGGTTGCATTTTGCAGAAGTGGCTGTGCAGGTTCTGCAAGGCAACTGACTTGCAGCGCTATGAGACCATTTTGTGTCAAAATTACATGATGCTGTCATCAATGCTCTGGTCTGTGTCACTGCTAATGTGGGGCCCGCTTAGGTGAAAGCTGCGTTGCTGCATCAGTATTGTACTCACAGCAAATACAGCACGTATACGTGTCCAGGTGTACGTTGTGTATTTGCGGAGCACAGTATTGCAGACAGACGCCAACAGTCTTGCTGATTAGCAAGCTTGGAACAGTCAAGATGCTGATGCACAGACTCGTGGGAGTGGACCGGGAACTGCCTGACAAGCTGCAAGCCGGCAAGCCTGCTTGTTCTGCTCTCCATAGGCTGTGCATCAGCCACACCAATATTTTTCAGCTTGGTAATCAGCAAGAACTCAGCCCTGCTTACTTTGGTTGTTGAGCAATGGCCCTGTCATACGTGTTTGCCTTCAAGAAGGTTCATCCGTGAGGCTTGGCTTTGTGTTGACTATAATTCAAAGTCTGCTCACATAGACATTTGGGCAAGGTACAACAGGTCTAGCAAGCCAGATGTCTGCAGCTTCTTGCAGCCACCAGAACCTGCCTTCAAACGATACCTTTTCTGATTGTTCCAATTTTGCAACAGAGCGTTTAAAGTGATCTCTTGGCAAGAGGGCAGAAAGCATAAGGCTCAGCAGATTGGACTTTGCAAGGCTTGATCTTTACCTTTTTGACTTTTGTCTGTAGGCACTCCTAGCTCTTGCTACCACGTCAGTTGATGACAACATCATGACGCATTGCAAGCAATCATGCCAGCACCTGTCATGTTGTAGCGCTTGCTTTCTATACATATGACCAGGGTGTCTTGCATCGATCATGCCATCCTGCACAACACATGTCATTTCAGTTGGTAAGGCTACTCTTGGCAAGCGGAGATTGCAGCTGTCAACTTGCTGAGTCTGAGCTGTGCATTGCAAAACAAGGGGCACAGGGCAGATTTGATCTGCACTGCAGTTGTCAAGGGCCTGATCCCAGAAAATATGATGACTGCCTCTGGTCAAGCGTGTTCAAGCTTGTTGTCAAGCGCGTCTGACTTCTGGCTGCAGAATTAAGATGAGTGACCACTGTTGCTGTACTGCACCAAGGGTTTCCACCAAGGGCTTCATCAGGAACTACCATGATGGAAGTATTTGTTGTAGCACAGCACCAGTGCTGCACAGCAGGCAGGCTTTGGTCATCATCAGGACCCTGGTCTGAAGCACCTGATTGAGTCAACCAGCCTGATTGAGTCAAATGGTCATGATGATGCAATTCATCATGAGACTTACTGCTTTGCAGATTGTCGCTAGACCTGGTGCAGCAAGAGCAATGGTACTTGACTTGTTGCCTGACAAGGCCTTGACATGATGGGCTGCTGCTCAGTCACTAAGCACTCAGAGTGTTTACTAACTGTGTAAGTTTGTCTGCCACATTTCCTCGTCGATCACAACATGCATACATCACTTTGAAAGCAGTGCGTCATATTTGTGCCTTGGAGTGGCTTCTGTTGTGAGCATTGCTGTCAGGATATCTTCATGTTGATGCTCAGTTGACAAGGGCATGACTACATCAACACACGTGACCTGCAGCAGCAACATTGCAGCTGACGCTGCCGTCAGGCTGTTACCGCGGCAACAAATGCAATTTGCTGCTGAGAGCTAAGCAAGTCTCTGTGCACTTCCAAAGCCATGTTGTCTGTTGTCCAATTGGTGCATGCCCAAGTATGGATCAGGACATGCATTTGTGGTGCTGCCATCACTGCCTTGGTCATTGTCTGCTTGCTACCACTCTTTGAGCCTGAGTGTATGTTGCTGAAGATCATGTCTGCAAAAGAATCGCATGTGAAGAGCGTTGCACAACTTTTCATGAACCTGCAGGAAGATGTTGGCATTGGAGCAGGAAGAGCCAGGCCATATCTTCAATAGCATGTCTTTTTCCAAAACCGAGGTGGCCCATACAAGCAAGGAGACTCTTGGCTGATCAGTGTGCCATTTGATGGTTCAAGCTGGTGTGTAGCCAATTGAGTAGCTTCTGGTGCCTAGAGATGCTGCTTCAAGAATAAGTCACTTGCAAGCTGTTTCAGTATGTCCCCACATTCATTTGTAGGACACTTGCAAGGGCGTGCATTTGAGCCTTTCTAGTCTCTGATCCCTGTCATTTAGCACAAGAAGTTCAGAGTTGACGACACTTGATTGCGATAAAGTGGCTTGGAAGGAGCCAATCTGTAGCCTACAGATTTGCATTTACTTAGTTGGTGATTATACATGTTAAGTCATATGTACCGGTGTATATATTGCATATCTGCATGCAAATGGTGCTTTTGTCTGGCTTTTTTTTTCTTTGTTTCCTGACTGGGCCAGCCAACGTATATTACAAATAAAATCGAATTAAATGCGACCAAGCAACATTATGCATGTAATGCTTGCAAGATTTGGCAATTGCTGCAGTGCTTCTGAAATCGGCAATGGAATTCCACGGCATATCCATCTTGGTCGCAGATGCTCTCCTGCTGTCACACAGGGCGTTCAGCACTGCCCCGATCCCGTGGCTGCCCTGTGATGACCATGTGCCTACCTCGAACTGGCACGTGGAGCCCATATGACGCAACAAGACGAACGAAACAGATCCTGCGATATAAGTACACTTTTGGCATTGCATCATCAGCAGGGTCAAGTGCTATAGACTACTTTGTTGCATCAGCCCAAGGCATGTCAGCTGCAGTGTCTTTGGAGGTGAACGACGATGCAGAGGTGTATTGCACAGATCATCACTCAGTGGTACTGCACATGCTATGTGAAGCACTGAATGAATCTCAGCATAACAGCTCGCGTTTCAGCACGATTGACAGGGTCAGATATGATGATCAGA